>APFE030877031.1:0-69186 GCA_000404065.3 Pinus taeda | reverse complement strand
GTGTTTTGTGTTTTGTAGGGAAAAAGAGGTTTCTTAAGGCAAGCACGCAACCCAAAGCCCCTCTCTCTCTCTCTCTCTCTCTCTCTCTCTCCTCTCTCTCAAATTTTTTGTATAGACCAATTGGTTCAAAGCTATTTTAAGAGAGTAGAGGTCTTGGGTTCAAATCTCCATTTTGTGGGGGCGTTTTTCTCATTCCCGCACATTTGCGCACTTTGCCGGCAACTTCAACAATTTTTTTTCAAAAAGCCATAACTTCTTCATCCGGAAGCCTTTTTCAGAGCTGTTTTTTTAAAACAGCCTAATTTTTCGAGATCTATCCATTGGAACACTTACTTTCAGCATCTTCATTTTCAGTTTTTTTTTTAAATGGAAAGTCCATGCCAAGTCATTCTTGACAGCACTAACTACTTCCAATGGGTATCCTACATGGAAGATTTACTTAGAAGTAAAGGTCTCTACATAATAGCCATGGCCAAGAGAAGAAACCAAAAGATGAAGACAAGGTTGCAAAATGGGAAAATAGACAAGATCAAGCACGTGGTTTGATAGGGATGTCTATTTCTCTTGATCTTAGATTTTATATTGCAGATCTTGATACTCCTGATGCAGCATTGAAACAAATCACTAAAGTTTTTGGGATTAAAAATGAAATTAGAGCCCATCAACTTGAAAATGAGTTGCTTACATTGGATCCTAATAATTTTTCTTGCATTGAAGATTTCTTGTCCAAATTCAAACCCTTAGATATCTCTTGGAAGGTGTTAAGGTTAAGAAAGAAGATAGTAACCTATTTATTCCATCCTTACTAAGTTGGGACCAGCCTACTCTGTATTTGTTTCCACCTTCCATTCTACAAGGGAAGCTTTCATTTGTCAAGGAAAAGACTACAAGGCCCCTTCCTTTGACTCTTTTTGTGATTCTTTAATAAGAGAACAAGAAAAACTCTTACACCTTGGTCTTCTTAATCTTGGAAACTCTTCCAAGAAAGCGTTAGCCGCCCAGGTGCAACCAAATTTAAAGAATCCTAAGAAGTCATACCCTAAAAAGAATGGTCCTAAACCAAACAAGAGTCCTAAGCAAACTCAGCCTCAAAATGAAAGATCATTTCAGCAAAATGATAAGACCAATAAAAACTAATGGAAGAAGACTGATAACATTGTAACTTTTGTAATCGAGATGGCCACTTAGAATCTAAATGCTTTAAGAAGATGGAAGCCTTGGAAGCCGCAATGAAGAAACATAACATCCATGTGGAGCATTCTTCTACTTCAACTTCAACTTCATCTTCAGGAATGGCACTTTCTGCATGTCGTTGTCAATCATCTCAGTCTGGTTATGCATTAAATGTATCTTTTTCTTCTCATTCTCATGTGTGGCTCATTGATTCTGGAGCCTCTTATCACATGGCCAAAAACAAAGCCATGTTTTCTTCTTTACATGATTGTAACACCAAAAATATATATGTTGGTGATGATAGATCTCTTAATGTTGTAGGGACTGGAACTGTTCATCTAGACAATGGTCAGTTTAATGATGTATTATGTGTTCCAACCTTATCCAGCAACCTTCTATCTGTATATCAGATAACTCATTCAGGTGAAGGTAAAATTGTTGAATTTTCACCTCATGATGTTGTAATCAAGGATCTAAGAGATCCTAAACAGATTCTAGCTACTGGTATTGCTGATGATTCCACAAGGTTGTATAAGTTTCACAACTTTGGGTCATCAAATCTTCCCTCAGTATTTGTTGCTCATAATGATGAAGTGAGCAAACTTTGGCATGAGCGATTTGGTCACTTAAACTATCGCTCCCTTCAGCATCTATGTAAAGAAAATATGGTGACAGGTCTTCCTATGGTATCTTGCAGAGATGGTGTTTGTTCCGGATGTGTACTCGGAAAACATCATCGGGACAGTTTTGAAAAACGTGCCTCTTGGCACGCCTCAGCCCCTTTACAGCTTGTGCACAGTGATTTATGTGGTCCACTTCCTGTTGCTTCATTCTCTGGCTGCAAGTATTTCTTAACTTTCATTGATGATTTCTCCAGACGCACTTGGGTATACTTCTTAAAACTCAAGAGCGAAGTATTTAACACATTTTTGGCCTTCCAAGCCTTTGTTGAAAAACAATCTGGACATCAAATTCTTAAGCTAAGAACTGATAATGGTGGAGAATATGTTAAAAACACATTCATCAACTTTTGCACCGAAAATGGAATTCAAATGCAACATACTGTTCCATACACTCCACAACAAAATGGTGTAGTTGAAAGGAAAAATCGCATCTTAAAGGAAATGGCTAATTGTATGCTGCAATCTAAAGGACTCTGTCTTAGTTTTTGGGCCGAAGCAATTAATTGTGCAAATTATATAATAAATCGCACTCCTACTAAGGTTCTAAGAATATCACTCCAGAAGAAGCTTGGAGTTCCATTAAACCAGATGTAAGTCAATTTCGTGTTTTTGGAAGTGAAGCATGGGCCCATATTCCAGATGAAAAGCATAAATCTTTAGAACCTAAGAGTGAGAAATGTACTTTTGTTGGATATTCTGAAGATGTAAAAGGTTATAGACTTATTCCATTTAAGTCCAAAAATGTTATCATTAGAAGAGATGTAAAATTTGATGAAAATAAATCGGACTGCGAGCCTAGTCCGGCGGATGTGCCACCTCTTCCTATCTCTTCTACTTTTGAAAACATTTCTTCTTCAGATGATGAAAGTGAGGATGACAATCCTCCCCCACCCTCTCAGGATCCTCAACTTCCAAGATGGGTCCGTGCTACTCGGGATGCAGCAGGTGATCTTGCCGGTGATCCTACAGATCAGCGACGTACACGTTCTCAGTTTGAAAGAGCCTCTTCTTTACTGGCTCAAGCTCCAGTAAATAATGATCCTGACACTTTTGCAGAAGCTTCAGGCCATCCACATTGGGAAGCAGCTATGAATGAAGAATATCATTCATTGTTGGCAAATGATACATGGGATCTTGTTCCTCTACCAAAGGGACGCAAACTTGTTAGATGTAAATGGGTTTACAGAACCAAGTATGGAACAGATGGGAAAGTTGATAAACATAAAGCTCGTCTTGTTGCTAAGGGCTTTTCACAGGTTGAAGGCATTGACTACACTGACACCTTCTCCCCTATTGCCAAAATGAACTCTATCCGCCTTGTTCTTTTCCTTGCTGCCTCTTTAAAATGGGAAGTCCATCAGATGGATGTTAAATCTGCCTTCTTGCATGGGGACTTGCATGAAGAAATCTATATGGAACAACCCATTGGCTTCATCCCAACAGACTCCAGCCTTGTATGTCGACTTAAGAAATCTCTTTATGGTCTCAAGCAAGCTCCTCGGGCTTGGTATGCCAAAATGGATAGCTTTCTTTTAGAATTTGGCTTTTCTAGGTGTTATTCTGACAATACTGTCTACACCAAGAAAGTGGGGAACTCTCTTATCATCCTTGTTCTTTATGTTGATGATCTTATTCTTACTGGTAGTGATCCCATCCTTATAAACCATGTGAAGTCCAGCCTTAAAAGAAATTTGAAATGACAGACTAGGACACTTACACTATTTTCTCGGTCTTCAAGTCTTGCAATCCAAGGAGGGTATTTCCCTTTCCCAGTCCAAGTATGCTTGTGATATTCTTCGTCATTTTCACATGGAAGATTGTAGGCCAGCTCCTTCTCCCTTTCAGTCTGGAGTCAAACTTTCAGTCTCTTGTACTTCTCCTGAAGTTGATGCTACCTTATACCGTCAACTTGTAGGAAAACTCTTGTATTTAACCCATACTCGTCCTGACCATTCCTTTGCTGTTGGCCTTGTTGCTCGTTTTTTGCCAAACCCCCGTGAAAGTCATTGGAAAGCAGCTAAAAGAATACTTCGTTATGTTCGAGGTACAGTACAGTTTGGGATTCATTACAGTGCCAAAGAAGCTCCTCTATTAGTTGGTTTCACTGATTCTGATTGGGCTGGTGACCCTGATGATCGGAAGTCTACTGCCGGTTATGTCTTCACTCTTGGTTCAGGACCTATTCCATGGGCTTGTAAGAAACAGGCTGCCATTTCTCTTTCGTCAGCAGAAGCAGAGTATCGTGGTGCCGTGGAAGCTAGTAAGGAAGCCTTGTGGCTTCGTCAGATCCTATCAGAATTTGGCTTTGAGCAGCAGCATCCGACTACACTTTGGTGTGATAATCAAAGTGCCATTCAGCTTTGCAAAGATCCAGTTCAGCATCAGCGCAGCAAACACATTGAACTTCACATGCACTTCATCAGAAAGCTCATTCATGACCATGTTCTTGAAGTGCAATATTGTTCAACAGATGATCAGGTTGCAGACATCTTCACAAAGGCTCTCACAGAGGCGAAGTTCACTAACCTTCGATATATGCTTGGAGTTCAGGAAGTTGTCACTAAGGGGGGATAGGCTCTAGTGCCTCCTTCCTTCTCCTATTGTGTCATATTTGTAAATCCTTCAATCCTATCCCAAGTTGTTCTTAAGGGGGGATGTTAGGATATTCCGACACATAGGAAATAGTTAAGTTCAACTTGGTCTAGTATAGAGTTAGGTATAGAGTTAGGTAAAGTGTGTTTCTTTACCGTTGTACATTTTGTAACTTACAATCCGACGGTCAAAATATGTAGTGATCCGACGGTTCATTCTCTCCTCGGTATTACCGACACTTGATCCGTGGCTTGACACCCGATTGGTCCATGAATTCTATTTAAAGCGCATGGAGGGTCATTTGTAGGTTAACCGTGCATGAGAGAAGCTTATGTAAATTTTCATTCTTTTATTAATAAATTGCCTGTAGTAGCCACGTTGGCGCAGGCCGTGGACTGTTTCCCTCTCTGAGGGTTTTAACCACGTCAAAATACTGGTGTATTGATCTGTGATCTGTTTGTGAGCGGTGTCCTTTTGGTGTTCTGTCTGAGGAACTTACCCTGTAAATTCCTACACTTGCCACAAAAAATTCTTCCCCTAACCTCCGCTATAGGAGGAAAAAAAATTAGAGAAAAAATTTCCCTCCCAAATCTAAATGGTTTATGTGGCTCCTTCCAAAAAATAAGGTTCCTACTTTGGATAATTTGCAAATATAATCATTTCATGGATCAAGATTATGTGCCTTGTGCAAGGCTAATTTTGAAACAATTTATCATATCTTCCTACATGGCTCTTTCTCCAAAGAAGTATGGAAAGAAATAAGCTAGCTGCAGAAACAACACTTTCCACCTCCATTGAAGAATATTCGAGAAAATGGCTGCATGGTACAAAAAATGCAAAGCATAAAGCCCTCCCTCTAATGGTTTCCTGGGTAATTTGGCTTGAAATGAATTATACTATTTTTTAGGACAAAAAACCAATCCCAATTACAGAAAGTATCAACAACCCTTCTATAGCCAAATAAATAAAACAACCCACTATTGGAAAGGTCCAACCCCATACACAAGAAGCTACAATACAGACAGACTACCCTTGGGATTCTTTTGATAATGGAGCCTAAGGATTTCCCTCTATGGAATGGGATGGTGGAATTTTAAACTTAAATCTCATCTCATCCTCTAATATAATAACAAATATTGAAACAATCACTAACAACTATGTTGAACTCTTTTCTCTAAAGCTAATTTTGCAATTGAAAAGAGATAAGGGGATCTCAAAACTTCATATATATGGGGAATTTTAGATAGGAATAAAATGGATGTTGGTAACAACACAATTGAACAACTACTCTATTCTACCTCTGTTTCAAAAACTATGCAATTTAAAGGACAATTTCACCAAGATCTAATTTTGATCATGTTGGCACAGGAAATGGAATTCGAATCCCTTTCCAAATCTAGATTGGATATGGACCAAGGTGCATGCAAGGTCACACAAAAAAATGCGAGATGGCTGAAAGAATATATTTTTGACCCTTGGCAATAACTAAAAATCTCCAAAACATTGCTTGATACCTTTGCTAAATCATTGATAAAATATTGACTATGAAAAGTATCTATATGAAGTACTCTTTTTAGATGAATTATAAAGAGATCGATTATATAAACTAAGTAGCTAGTAAATGGACTGCAGAAGTGAAAGATATTGTTTCTTACTTTTTGTTGTGGTAATATCTCTCTCAAGCTATAAAGCATATGAATGCTTTATGCATCTACTCATGTAGTTTTATTTACTGCTCATCAATAAAATTACAGATTTTTTCTAAGGAAAAAAAATAGCCTTCTACCTACATGCTGATATAACAACAATTAAAAAAAAAACAGAAACAAAACCACTTAAATCTATTATGGTCACAAATCTATTAATCATTAAAATAGATTTGTTAATGTATAAACTATGTTAATATCGAAAAAATTAATCAATGCAGGGTATAAAATTAAATGTTTAAAAAATCACATTGAGAAAATAATTCCTCAAATAAATTTAGATTTTACAAATTCCAAAAAATATATTAAAATCTATTAATTTTACATATATAAAATTAAATGTTTAAAAAAATTGAAATATTAGGTTAAATCTATTTATTTTTAATAACAAGTTAATTTATATATTAATGATTAAACCAAATTTTAAAAAGAATTTTATGAAATTTTTGGCCATTTCTATTTTTTTCCAAGTATGCCAATAATTTCAATTTTGAAAATGCAGAACATCTAAAACCCAACTTGTGAATAACTTTAAAAATCAATTCACCATATAAAATTAAATTTTTTCCCTTATTAACTCGTTCCATAAATAAATATCCTTAAAACTCTCCATCAATGCAGTTAACTAATGAAGGGAACGCCGCGACTGCTGCAAACTAGGATCGTGGCAATTGGTTTATTTTGACGAACCATTGCACAGTATGCAGAGAAAATTACAGTAATTCAACCACACGAAATAACATATACAATATTCAATTTACATGGAACAGGCTTATATTAGATACAATTAATTCTTCCTTGTCTATCTGATCCGCTGGAATCTCTATTGCTTTTACATTATGAACTAAAAAGCTTCGTGCAACGAAGCCAAAGGAAAGCGTTTGAAAAACATGGCATCGATTGTTAACCATCTTAAAAAGAATATTTATGTTCTCTCAGGTGGCCATTCAATTTCAAAGGAACATACCCAAATACTCTGCTAACTTTGAGCTATATATTAACTGTGAATATTAAGTGTGCTCCTTTTAGAGCTTTTACAACCTCCAGTGATACACTACCATGATTAGTAGTTCATATTCAATGCAAAATTCAATATAAAATGGCCATCCTTTTCTGGACGCTGTATTTGAGTCATGAAAGGCCAACAATCAGTCGTTGTAGTTGGGTAGAAAAAGAACTTATAACAATATAAAGTATGAATTTTAATATGGGAGCATGATATGAGGTTGTAATATTTAAGCACTTGGATTTAGTGGGTTTGGTTTGTGCATATTGGTGAGGTCATAGTGGTTTTGGTATTCATTTTGTTGGCTATATGTATGTTACTTTTGTTATTTTCTCAATTTTATTTTGTAAATTATCTTTTTGAGGAGGTGTTGATGGTGTTGGAAATTCGTCAACCAAGGGGTATCCACGATGTGAAGTCTCACTTAAACCTTACACCATTTGGAGTAGGAGCTCCATCTAAAGTATCGACCCATTTTCCATGTATTCTTATAAATTTTCCTTGGCTTTAGCTGTCAACAAGAGAGAGGAATGCATGTGTGATTTCGAAAAGTATATGTGCCTAGTGATTGTTCAATTGTTGGTGTGTCAAAGTTTTTCTATTGCAGACGAAAAAGAAAGTGAGCCTTTAAGAGAGAGGTAATAGTACCACTTTGGTAGAAACACATACAAAAGAGAAATATTCGTCTAACATCTAGCAGAATAGTCCACAAAGATGCAACGAGCATGACAATCACTACAACACATTCTCAATATGATCAACACTAAAATACCCAAAATAGTTCAACTACTTTAGTAGAGCTGAAAATAAACATGAATCATAAACATTCATAATCCATGCATGAAGAAAGTGATGGCCATAACTCTTCATATATAAGTAAAATTCCCAAGACACATGTATACAACGAACACCACTAGCTCCAATAGTGGAGCCTTGGAGCCACTACTTGCTCCCCAAAAGAAATAGCTTGTCTCTTGGGTCCCTTGCGAGAGGAGCAAAGGTGAAAAGCCCTTTCCATGAACAATGATGGTGTATATATAAAAAATGGGGTGATCCTCTGCCTCCCTTATGACTCTTACACTACCTTCATGAGTATTTGACTTCTCATGGCCTTTTGACTTCCTACATGAGTCTTCACATTACATAGATGACTCTTGGACTTACACTTCACATTACATTTTCCAATATAGAATTACATAATCCATGAATGATGTGGCACATGATGGCTCATGTCACGACATGACATGATAATCATGACATGGACTGCACGATGACATGGAAATGTCAAGTCACATTTTGTCTTTTCTTTCTTTGTGTCTTCTTGAAAATATGGTGCATGTTCTTCTTCTTCCTCCTCACGAATTGAAGATAAGGAGTCTTCAATGTGGTCTTGATCTTACATCTTATGTTCTATTCTAGCGTTTGTTTGTCTTATTGCACGATGATCATCTTATCTCCTCAGCTCCTTAGTTGTCTTCTAGCATGTCCTCCCTCTTCATCATCTTTCCTTAGCATGATAAAGTGCTTGCATTTGCAATCCACTCATGACAAGATGACATTAGTTTGTTAAACCCCTATTCTAAAATGTTATATGATGATCCATTGATTGAGCTAGAACTGAGTGGTAGGGTAAGGGAGAGGCTTAGTGACTGTGCAACTGTGTAGATTAGGAAGTCAAGGGTTAGGCTTGAGCCCTGAGACTGTGCAATGCGTAGTTTAGGCTTGGACTAAGAAAAAACATTGCGTAGTTGGGGAGCTCACAGAGCTAGGCTAAGGGCTTGAGCACTGATTTTTTCCACTACGTAGTTCTGGAAGGTAGAGGAGGCCAGATGAGTGTGAAATTATGAAGTTCAAGAGCTCAGGGTTGAGGCTTGAGCCTTGAGACTACGCAATGCACAGTAGTGGCTAGGGAGGAGAGAGAAATTACATAGTTTTTAAGGTCAAAAGCTGAGCTTCAGCACTGTGATTGCATAGTGCACAGTATTAGAAGGCAAGAACTATGCATTTGGAAATGCCAAGAGACAGGGTTGTAGCTTGAGGGTTGATATTTCACAATGCACATTTCAGGAGGACTGGATGAGGCTAGGTTGTTTGGTTAGGAAGGTTTCCAAATTTGAGTAAGTGTGGGATTTGTGCAACTAATGTGAACAGTGACAAGACTTGATTGTGATCACACACTTAGAATGCTTGAAGACACAACATAGATCATCCATTACCCATGAGAAACGTACTTCCCACAGTACAACAACTTTGTGACGACTTACAAAAAGTGTGACATCAAACATACACTTTGACCATGATGACCCTTGTGCAGCAGTTCTTGAAACTTTGGGAATGAATATGATACATGTTTACATAGTAATTACAACTCATTAATGCAAAGATTACTTCTTGAAACACACCAAAGCTAGCTTTTGTGCATTGTGTGACACTCCACATGCCAAATGACGACATTTACTATATGAAATGAAAAGGGGGAATGACACTTGAGATAAATGAACGGAAGTGAAAGTGACACATGCCATAGCAAAGATAACATGAAAACAACACTAATTAAAGTGAAATAAATCGAAACCGACAGTCAAAAGCATGAAAACAACAATCGAAAAAGCGAAGGTATGGAAAAGCGATAGTTTGAAAAACTTACCAAAATAGAAGTACAAACGTAGCCAAAAGTGAGAAATGGACAATAACAATGCGCACATGCTGTCGACATGGGTTCAACACTACACAGAAACTGTCTTGATGAACTGGGTTATTCTTGTTCAAGCTTATATAAAAAAAATGCGCCCATGAACTTGTTGCAAACTAAGCATGTGTGAGCAAGTAACTTCAATAGATCAAGAAGTGACCATGGAATGACCGATTTCAAGATCCACAAAAGGTTCCAAAATTCAAGTGTAAGTAAACTTTTGGAGGGTGTTTGCCACAACAATAAAAAGAGGTTGGTTTTTCTTCGTTTTTTTCCCTTCCCAATTTGTATTAATTGAGTGTTGATGTGGTATGTTCGTTCAAGTTTATTTTGTTTATTTTAAATCATAATATAAATATTTGTATTTGGTGATATGTTCATACAACAAATTTACAAAACTCGTAACAAAATTGGTACTTTATGTTACTAACATCTTCTAATTTATGCTGTCTACGAGCTATCAAAATCAAAAACTGACATACGAAAGCACTCTTAGTCACATAGAGTTTCCAAAAAACTACTAATATTTTAATACACTTATAGTGCATAAGAACTAGAATCTTGAAGAAAGAGAGAGCATCAGCACACTTTTCTTCTTTGTCGATGGGAGGTACAAGGATATTCAAATCAAGAAGAACATTAACAACATTACTAATCGAGACCTCAGAAGTAGAGGCACAAAATTGCACTTGATTGAAATTAATTTGCAGCTTATCCACCTACTAAAGAAGACTAGTTAACTCATCCTCACTCCTATGAATCCTCACTCCATGTTCCACTAGAAGCTCCATTGCTACAATCAAACTTGAGGCTTTTTAACTGTGTTGAATTTGCAATTAATACAATTGCTATTGTAGGTGGAAAGTTTCTTCTTCTCAGTCAAATTGAATTTCTTTCCTAGTCCATCTTGAATCCATGAATTCCCAATTTTGACTTATTGTTGTACAAAACTCCCAAGAGCACACCCATAACACGTTGCTGAATTTTGATCAATCCATATTGGAAGAAAATTTTTTCCAACACAATACCATGCAGCTAACACACAAGTTTTGACAATCCTAGATTAGGAATCAAAAACTTCGAAGGAGAAATAAAAAAATTCCCCCTAAAACCTTTATGTCAAGTGAAAATCCTTTTCGAGCAACATAATTCACTATAGTAAAAATTAGTTTGGAAAATTTATTGGCCACCACTTTAATTCTCCAAAAAATTGACAAGAACAAACCAAGCAATGAAAAAAATCAAAGGCGAAAAAAGGAATTTTCACCTAAAACCTAGATTCCTATTGAAAAAATTCTCAAATAAAGAAGAACTTACAAAAGATTTATTGGTTCCCACCTTAATTCTCCAAGGAAATCTACCAATATATAAATTTAAGTGCATTATTCCCAAATCCCGTCAATTACCACAAGCTTATATAGAGAAATATAATAATGAAGCACATAAAATCATCATGAGCTTTACTGTGGGGTCATAGTGGACACAATTGTCTATACACCCAATGTATTCCTAATAAAATCTAAAAGCACCATAATTCATGATAGAAGAACATCGCTTCGAGATTTAATATTTCATCCTCCCAAGGGTCCATTGAATATTACTCATATTGAAAATCAATAGGATATATCAAAGTTTTCTAACCCTTGTGTTTGGTGTTCCTTTAATCGAGGCACACAGCATGGGAATCATGTCGATTGCGTGATTTACGATGAACATATCACAAGAAATGTGATGAAAGTGGATGTTGGGAAAGGGTGTGCCAACAGAAGTTGCTGAAAAATTGACACTTAGGGTTTCCATTGGGCGCATGTGGATTGCTTGGTGGAATGATGGGAATGAGTAACCAAGCACTTGAATTGGCCAAGTCATGGGCAAGAGAAACCAAGATGAGTCCATGCAAGGAAACATAAGCACCTTAAAGCACAACCCAAGGCACCCCTAGATGAGCAACCGAACAAAAGAGTAAGTAGGCTTAGGGCATGTTGGACCAAGAGGAGAGAATCATGGTGGAATGAATGATGGGTAAAGTTCCAAAACGAGCAAGAAAGGTGGACAAAGTAGTGGCCAAATGATGGATTGAGCCACCACATATATTAGCCAAGTAGGGTGACATGACATAAGGTTTTGGCTAAGTGGAAGTGTGGGTCACTTTAGGTAGAAGGACAAGGTTAGTCTTACCTAAAGTACCCAACCCATGAAGTGAGCCAAACGATCATATGGAGGGAAAAAAACACATGATAGGAGGAATGGTTCATATATATAGAGAGGAGTCGCACGATGGAATGGATGATCCCACACTGAAAATAAGTACAACTAAACTTGTTTTTGAAGGATTGAATGGTGCAAAGGATGAAGTGAGGGTACAAAGTAGCCAATGAAGGCATTGCGGGCCTATAGTTGTGTAGAGCTTGAATGAATTGAGGAGCTAAAGCAGGTCATCAAGTGTGGCAAGGACTCGATAGGGTGAAAAGAGTAACCACTAGGGTTCCAAGGAATATATAGGTATTGATTTCACCTAATAGTGTATTAGAAGGAAAAGGAAGCTTTTTTGGTATTTCTTTTGTAGTTTTGGTTATGTATTCTCGCTGACCAATACATTTTCTCAGGGATATCTTGTAATTTTTTTATATTAACAAAAGAAGAAGGTTGGAAGACCATTTCTTTATGAAATTGTGCATGTGTATGATGATGTTGATTTTGAATTCATACCTTTCATATAATTATCGTGTCCGTATACATGGAATTTTAATTTAACTATAAGAGAAAGTAAGATTACTTACACTATAACAAAGATTTATGATATTTTTCTAAGCAACTAATGGTATACACATTATATAACTGAACTTATTGTGAGGCATAGTTTCGGTGCAATAACTTTATTCTCCACCAAGACCACGTGAAACACGTCATTTCTTCATACTCAAGGGATCATGATGTGCCAAGAAGTGCCTCATAAATGTAGGATTCCATGGGGTTGTGATAGGTGGTATAAGAGTTGATACCAAGAAGAGGTAGAGGAGTTGGTAGCATTTTTGTTCTACCACCAGAAGGTGGTATTAGAGTATACCACTCTGCATATAGGTAGAGGTGATACCAGTACATGTTGTGACAAAAGACATCACACAAAGGTGGTATTATACTTGATATATGTATTGTTCGTTATAAAGAAGGTGGTTTTAGAAAAATTAAGATATGAAGGAGGATTGCAGGGACAATTTTCTTTTTTGCAGGTTAAGGGGGAAAGGGGCTTTTGTAATCCATTTCTAGATGGGAAAGAGGGTTTTTTCACTATTGGTTCTTGGTAGAGGTTGCAACTTGGAAATTTGAAGTGATCCAAACAAGGTTAGATCTAGAAGAAGAAGATCATGATGGTGAACACTAGGTCTAACTCGGTGGACTAGGATGAAGTGGAATTGAGAAGGTTTGAGATATTGAGTTGAATTTGGAAGGGATGGTAGATGGTATGGAAGGCCATGTAAAGGAGTTTGAAGAGCTTACAGTATGACATTTGGGAAATTAAGGGAGCCCTTGACGTAGGTTTCTATTTAATTATGCAGTGAGACAAACCTAGGATTAGGAGGATCGAATGAATAACTTGAATGATCAAGTAAATTCTTTTGTGACACTCATAAGAGACTAGGCTAATACCATTGTACTATTGATGCAATCCATAGGGTAGAGTTCAAGTCTTCCATCTATGACGGTGAAGTTGAAATAATTGGAGATGTATGATAAGACTAGAAGTGTTATGGTACTTGGAAACTTCTATTGGGACAAGAAACACATGCTACAACAAACGAAGGGTTGTTCTTAAGAAATTAAATTTAATGTAGCAACCATGTATCTCATAGGAATGGGAAAATTTTAGTGGAGAACCTAAGTTAAGGACCTAGCATCTGGCCACCTCACAAACACTTTTGAGATATCGACAAAGTTGAAAGAGGCTTTGTATACACAGTTTGGACCAGGGAATCAAGAATGGGTGGCAAGGGATTGTCTGAGGGAGTTGAAAAATACTAGAAAAATAAAAACATATATTAACGAGTTCTTAGGTATTATGTTGGAGCTTAAGGATATGCATGATAAAGAAAAGATGTATGCCTTTCTCAATCATATCCATGCATGGGGAAAGGGAAGTAATGAAGCAGGGAGTCCAGACTCTTGTAGCAACCATCACTACAGTAGAGAAAATCCCTGATTACGAAGAATATGGGAAGGATAAGGAGGAAGTTTGGAGTGACAAGAGGAAGAAGAAGAAGAAGGACAAGGAGAAAGGGGAGATTCAAAAAGAGGTCAAGCCAACAAGTGTATCCAAAGAATGAAGCCCTTCCCCATATCGTGTTCGATCTGTGGAAAGGATCACTTGGAAAGGAATTTCCACATTAGGCATAAATGTTATAGGCCCTAGGAACAATATCTTCCCAAGAGAAGAAAGTAGAAGAAAATGTTAAGGAAATAACCTAATTATACATTGCTCAGGTAGAATTTGAAGACATGTAAGTGACAACGATAGTTGACATTAGATCTACCCACAACTTTAAGAAGGAAAAAGTAGCAAGGAAGGTTGGTTTTATAGTCAATCCTAAGAATTCCTCCATTAAGGATATCAACTCCAAATATATGGACGTGATTAATTTTTATTGGTGATGTAGCTATCCACATTGGATATTAGTAGGGTAAGGTTGAACTTACAATAGTGCAAGTTGATGATTATGACTTGATGTTGGGGTAGGAGTTCTTGATTGATGGTGGATTGATGAGAGAGTTTTCCTTGTGCCTCATATGGGGCATATGTTTATTTTGTCAATACCTTAGCTGATTATAGTGAAGACTCAGAGAGGATACCTAAATAGAACAATGAGGATGCCCACAATATTTGAAGGTGAAACAACAGTTTTGTGGAGCTACATGTGGAAAGTTAACACTACAAGAAAAAAGGTCATTAGTGAGGGTCATGCTTGTGATGGTCCTTTAAGGTCCATCACCAATGTCACAGATGGTGACAGCATTTAAAAAAGCATTATTGTAAGTGTATATAGTGATGGTCCTTTACAGTTTGTCACCAAAGCCATTTTCAATGACACTTTTGGTGAGGGTTATTAAAGGTCCATCACTAATTCTCTCTTTGGTGACACTTTTTGTGAGGGTCGTTAAAGGCCCATCACTAATTCTCTCTTTGGTGACACTTCTATTGACAATATTTTATTAACTGTCACCAATGATCTTATTGGTTATTTTTGGTGACGGTCAATAAATGTTCTTCATCATTTATCATTCCAATGAGTTCTTGATGATGCTTCATGCCTGTGACGAAACTTTAAGGTCCATCACCAATGTCGCATATGGTGACGGAATTTAAACAATCATTGTTGTAAGTGTATATAGTGATGGTCCTTTAAGGTTTGTCACCAAAACCATTTTCAATGACATTTTTGGTGAGGATCGTTAATTGCCCATCACTAATTCTCTCTTTGGTGACACTTCAAGTGATGATCTTTTATTGAACCTCACCAATGCTCTTTTTGGTTACTTTCGGTGACGGTCAGAAAATTTTCATCATCTTTGATCATTCCAATGAGTTTTTGATGATGTTCTGTACCTGTTACTATATTTTTTGTCAAAATATAATGATTTAAGACCATCATTATGGAGTCTTTTTCATTATGTGTCCAAGGTCATAATGGTTATAATAGCCAGTCAATTTGTTAATGAGTAATTAGTATGTATCATATCCCTCAAGGAATAAGAATATAGTCTTCCTATGAGTTAGCACATGATTCATCTCTATTAGGTTTATTATCTAGCAAATTTCCTTTAAATAAAGTTCCACTAGTGTGTGTAGGAATTATATTATTTAATACATAATTAAGCTATGTCAATTCTATTAATAAGAGAGACCTAGCACTCCTCAACACTCATGGCCACCTTAACATGCTTTGTAACAATACACTAACATTCCTTGGCACCTCACATGCCTTGGAACATCTTTGTACTTATAATATCTTTGTACCTAGAACATCTTTCCACGAGTAGGACACCAAAGCACATGTTGGCATGCCATAGCATAACATAGCACTCCCCTATCATGTGTTGGAATTCCCTGTAGTCCCTATCATGCCCTAGAACTCCTTGGCATAATATTGCATTGACAAAAATTAGCACTTGGCACACATTGGCACTTGGCATGTATTGGAACATATTATTAGTGTGCCTAGCATGCCCCTTTTGAAAAAGATAAATTCCCAACTTGTTAACCCTCTTATGTGTTCATTTCCTTTCATTTTAGCTTGGTTATTGCTTTTGTTTCCTTGAAACTCCTTGACAAATATTGGCATAATCTAGAACCCTGCACATCCTAGTATGTCTTAGCACCTGGAATGCCTTGGCACTATCTGGCATATGTTAGCACACCTCGGAACTACCTAGTGCACTCTAGCACTTCTTGAAATTCCCTGATATTACATGGCACGCCTTACCCATTCTTAGCATATATTGTCACTCACTCCTTGGAATGACAACTAGCACTGATTGACACTCCCCAACACACCCTCATATTCATTCACTTCCATGCATTTTTACCTAGTGCTCCCTTATGTTGTCATAGTACTCCCTAACACTCCTCATCATGCATTGGAACTCTCTAGCACACCTTAGCACTCATAAATGAAGAATGAAACTTGTAACCAATGTTCCCAGACTCATAATAGACAATAAATCAGTGAGAGAAAAGAGCTAAGAGTTTAAATCAGATTGGGGAAAAATCAGAAACAAATTGAGAAAAAATCAGCGAATTCAATAAATAAAAATATACACATATATTGCACTAAAAAAAAACATTTTTCATTGATATTCAGTAAATCCATGTCCAAACGTCCATAATATCAATAGATGTCCAAAGTACCATGAATGAATAAGCATCTCATATATGTTATTAGTCCAAACATGATCGAAAGTACTGAGTCATGACTCCTAACTAGTGATTACAGAGAACTAGATGTAACTACTTCTAAAAGTTTACAAACAACTCCATAATAATTAGAAAAAGGTCAGTAACTAAGAGTCTAAGACTCTTAAGAGTGAGAACTAGAAGTTATTCCTCCCACTCCTCCTCTTGCTTGACTCTCAAAGTTGTCTAAGCCATGTAGGCTTAAAAGAGGAGCCTCCTCTAATTGGACCTAATCTACTGCATTTTTAGTTTGCAAATCTATCTCTTCAAGGTATATTGGTGAATGATCCAAAACTATCATTATAATGAGACATTGAAATGTGAATTTAAGTTTGACTTTGAACTTTAAAGTTTAAACTTTAAATTCCAAATCAGATTATGAAACCTTCAAATTCAAGCTCTCACCTAGTATTTTCTTGTTGCGAAGTTGTAGATTGTAGTGGAAAAATACAAGGTCATTTAAGCACTTTTGTGTCAATCGATTGCACTTCTTAGAATGTATTTTGTCAAACATGCTCTAGTTTCACTGACAACTTGAAGCACTGCATGCCTGGTTTAAGATTTGAATGGAAAATCTCTTCAAATCTGGCATATCACTACAATTTTTTTTCCACAAGATACCTAGCAAGTGGAAACAGTTTGTGAGTAGACATATTAAATACTAAATAGTAAAAACATAAAAAGACAAAAAAATTTAATAAAGCATTTAACATACAAAATAAACTTTAAACAAATTTAATGAACTGATAAAGCCTTCAAGCCTCAAAGGGTACCTGGCAATACCTTAGACCTTTCTCATATAACACTAGTAAAGGAAAATAATTTAGATGGTGCTCTATAATCCTATAGTTGGGAAAGGACACGACTTTGAAATTCTGGATCAGGGAAGCACCTTTCCATGCATGTCATAAGTCCTCCGTGAACCTCCCCATCCTCATTAAATTTTCTCTTATCATAAAAATATTATGGTCTTAAGAAGTACCTAGAAGAATGTAAGGGGGAATGCAATTTTCTATCCCAATCTACATCAATAATGTCCCAAAGAGGCATATACTTTGCCTCCTCATCCCCATATCTTCTTTTGATGCCCTCCTTTGCGAGATCCATCACCTCATAAATGTAACTCATAGCGAGTTTGACACCATCAACCATCCTGAAAGTCCAAGATTTCAAATTTAAATTAATATGAAACATTGAAAATAAAAACAAGCTTGAAATGAAATTTAAAACATGAAAAAGTTAAAAGACTTGAAGTACCTGAGAACTCCAACAAGGGACTCCATCACAACAATGTTCTCTTCGACATCTTTCTAGAAACCATCATTAAACATAAGTGAAACAACTCCAATGCTTTCAAGGGTCTTGGAATGTTTAGATGCCATCCACTCAGGTCCCAAGGACATCCTCTTCAGGATTATCTTTTACTCAACCACAAATTGTAAATATACGAAATTTGTTGCAAATCTAGTCACTGTAGGTCGAAAAATTTCTTTAGCTTCAGTGTATTTTCTCATGGCGTTTAGGACAATAATGTGGTTGTATAGGTATTTGGTTATGTATTTTTCCTTCTACACAACCTCATGCATCCAATGAAGCTTACCAATTTCCTCAAGAATTAAATCTATACAACGGGCAACACAATAGGTCCAAAAAATAGTGGGGTGCCTAATCTAAAAAATCCTACCAGTGGCCATATAATTAGTTGCATTGTCAGTGACAATTTGTAAAACATGTTATTCTCCCACTTCTTGAATGACTTCCTCCATCATTTCACAAATAATTTGTGCAGTCTTAACCTTGTCTGAGGCATCCACTAGTTTAAGAAACATTGTACCTACTAGACAAGATACAAGGAGATTTATTAAAGCTATATTCCTCTGACCTATCCATCCATCACTCACAATCATGCACCCTACTTCTACCCATAATGAACAAAACTCAGATAGCACAAGCATGGCATATTCAACACTTTCTAATAGCAAATTTGTCCTAATTCTCTCTAATGAAGGAGCTTTGAACCCTAGACCTGCAACAACAACTGCATCAATCATAGCTTGCCAATAAGGACTTATGGCATAGTGGAAAGGTATGTCAAAATAGTACCAAAAGTTAGCAATGGCCTTCCTTGCTTGACTATGAATATTTTTTTCCAACCAGTGGTATCCAAGGTAGGTTGGGAATCAGGTTTTTTGCGGGGAGAAAAAAATGTGTTTATGTTTCCACCTCCAATGTTGAATACAAGAGGATTCATTTGGACTTGAGTTTGTTGGGTTGTGTTATATTCTTTCCATTACTAGCCCACGTAGTTAACCAGGGGGTTAAAGGGGGGGCGGAGCCCCCCTTAGTTGTACAAATTGTGTAGCGGGGGCATCACAGCGGGTTTGAGGTGTACACATAACCCCACTTTATGGGATCTGGGGAAACACCCCAAAAGAAATTGGTTTTGCACGCTATGATAGGTTGGGTGGACCCACCCATGGTTTTATGCATGATTTTTGCACATGTTTTTTGGATGCGATGGTTTTCGGTCCATGGTATTGGATGCTTTAGCATGTATAAATATATATTGTAACATTGAAAGGGACATAATGAAAAATCAAGCTGGTAGTCCCAATTTTGGGATCCAGGGGAAAATCTATATGTATATGTGTTTTATGTGTCTTGCTCTCATGTTGTTTATTTTCTATGTTTTAGAATTCGTATGCAGGTAATTTTTGTACGGGGTTAAAACCTACATTTGGTATCAGAGTTGTTTTGGCTTCAAGGGGACACCTTTGTTGCTTAGGAGTTTCACTCGGACCTGTCGTAGACCCTGTTCAGTGGGAGATCTGTGAGATCGATTCTAGTGGTGAAAGAAGATGGAAAGCAGTGGAAAGATAGAGATCGAGAAATTTAATGGTTAAATTTTTGAGTTGTGGAAACTAAAGATGGAGGATCTGATGGTGGATAAAGATCAATGGATCATGGTAGATGTGGGTACTAAACCAATGAGAGTGTCGGATGAAGAATGGAAGAAGTTGGATCAAAAGCAAAAGAGCACAATACGATTTTGTGTCTTAGATTCAGTATTGCTGAATGTATCAGGGGAACCTACGGCAAAGGCTTTGTGGGACAAGCTAGGGACTGTGTACCAATCTAAGTCTTTGGTGAATAAAATATTCCTGTAGAAAAAGTTGTATAACTTGAGGATGAAATATGGAGACTCAGTGACAGAGCATCTGAATGCATTTAATACTGTGGTAAGTCAGTTAGCATCTATTGATACTAAAATTTCAGATGAAGATAAGTGCATCAGTTTTTTGTGTTCTCTACCAGATTCATGGGATAGTCTGGTTATTGCAATAGGTAGCAATGCAACTACCTTGCATTTTGATCAAATAGTCTCATCCTTGCTGACGAAGGAGATAAGACAGAAAAATATGGAGAGCCAGAATGGTGATGCCTTGTCTCTACAGGGATGGTCCTAGAATAGAAACAAAAATAAGTCATTGAGTGGGAGATGTAAATTTAGAGGGAGATCCAAATCTCTAGGAAAACCCGTAAAGGTGGCATGCTAGAAATGCAGAAAGGAAGGGCACTACAAAAGGGATTGTAAATATAAATCTCTTGATAAAGGAAAGGGATTTGATGATGTTCCTTCTATAGAGGCGAAAACCACCTCAGATGAAGGTGGGGATGTGTACTTGGCTTCGTCAAGTACACATGTAGATCATGAGGCATGGTTGATTGACTCAGGTGCATCCTTTCACTTCATTCCCATAGAGAGTGGTTCTAGAAGTATGAGAAACATGATGTTGGTGATGTCTTCTTAGGGGATGATAGGAAGGCTAGAATTAGTAGTCACAGAAAAGTAAAGTTGAAGTTGCAAGGTGGAAGGGTGTTCTGAGTATTCCTACATTTGTTAGAAATCTGATTTCTATAAGCAAGCTAGATGATGCAAGTGTAAAAATAGTGTTCGAGAAGGATACCTGCAAAATGGTTTGGGGAACGCTCGCATTGATGTGGGGAGTTTGAATTGGAACTTTGTACAAGCTGAAAGAAAGCACAATTATTGATGGGTGCAATAGTTATGTGTTTCCTAAATGTGGAACAGAAAATCTAGTGGTCTCTGGAGAGAAGACCATGTTGTGGCATCAAAGGCTTAGACATATTGGAGAGAAGGTCCTTCGAATACTTCATGGTAAAGGCATGGTAGAAGGTATGAGTAATAGCTCTCTGAATTTTGATTTCTGTGAAAATTTTGTATATGGGAAGAGGAATCGGGTGAGTTTCCCTTGTGGTAGTAAGAGGGTGAAACATATATTAGAACTTGTGCATAGTGATGTGTTTGGACCTATGAAGGTTCCATCACTAGGTAAGTTTGTGTACTATGTATCATTTATAGATGACTTCTCAAGGAATACATGGATATATTTCCTTGAGAAGAAATATGAAGCCTTTGATAGGTTTAAATAATTTAAGGCTCTCATGGATAATCAGATAGAGAAGAAGATAAAGGTGTTGAGGACAGATAATGGTGGAGAGTTTTGTAGCAAGGAATTTGAAGAATTCTGTAAGAAGTGTGGTATAGCACGAAAGAAGACTACTTCATATACACCTCGGAAAAATGGAGTTGCATAAAGAATGAATAAGACATTGATGGAAAGGGAAAGAAGCATGCTCAGTGGTGTCGGGTTAGGATAAGAATTCTGAGCAGAGGCAGTGGATACTACATGCTACCTGGTCAACAGGTCACCTTCATCGGTGTTGGAGGATAAGACTCCACAAGAGTTATGGACTGGTAAGAAACCCTCTCTTTCACATCTGAGGGTATTTGGATGTGATGCATATGTACATGTAACAAAGGAGAAACGAACCCTGTTGGATAGTAATCTGAAAAGTGCATCTTTATTGGGTATAAGGATGGTTTCAATGGTTATAAGCTTTGTAACCCAGTCACAAGGAAGCTCATGTATAGCCAAGATGTGGTGTTCAGAGAGGTAAAAGATGTTATTAAACATGAATTCCAACCAAAGGAACCTAAGAAGATAGATTTTGAGCTTAAGGAGGAAGAATCAGACTCTACAGTAGAAGAGGAATCAGAATATGAAGATCCACAAACTCTAGGTGTGAGAAGATCAGTTCGAAAGAGAAGGTAGCTAGAAAGGTATATTCCATCTGCTTTTTGTTCAAATTTTGCTTTGTTTGTTACTGATGATGATCGCAAACTGTGAAGGAAGTGGAGGATTCAGAGGATGGAAAACTCTGGAAATAGGCCATGGTTGATGAAATGGCATCTTTGAACAAAAATGAGGCTTGGGGTCTAGTGGAGTTTCTGGATGGAAGGAAACCCATTGGTAGCAAATGGATGTTCAAGAAAAAGACAAATGTAGAAGGAAAAGTGGAGAAATACAAATCTCTATTGGTAGCAAAAGGTTATTCCCAAGGGTCGGGAATTGATTTTGGTGATATTTTTTTCTCTTATTGCCAAGGTAACTTCTATTAGATTACTTTTATCTATTTCTGTTGCTTTTGATTTTGAGGTAGAACAAATGGACGTGAAGACAACATTTCTTCATGGGGATCTAGAAGTGGAAATCTACATGAAGCAACCTGAAAGCTTTTTGGTGAAGGGTAAAAAAGAACTGGTATGCAAGTTAAACAAGTCTCTATATCGGTTAAAACAGTCACCAAGGATGTGGTATCAGAAATTTGATACATTTATACGGGGACTTGGCTTCACCAGAAGCAAAGAAAATCACTGTGTGTATTTTAAATTAATTGGTAACCATGGTATTTATCTAGTCTTGTATGTGGATGATATGTTGCTAGTTGGAAATGACAAAGAAATTATCCAGGATTTGAAGACCCAATTGTCCTTCAAATTTGACATGAAAGATCTTGGTGCTGCAAACTATATTTTGAGCATGGAAATTAAAAGAGATTGGGCAAAGAGGAAGCTCTGGTTAAACTAGAGGAAGTATGTCGAGAAAATATTGCAGAAGTTTAATATACAAGATAGTAAACTGGTGAAGGTTCCTATTCATGTAGATATGAGGTTATCTATTGAACAGTGTCCCAAGACACAAGAAGAGGAAGAGGACATGTCTCGTGTTCCATATGCAAGTGCAGTCAATAGCCCGATGTCTACAATGTTCTGTACTAAACCAGACATTACACATGCAGTGGGAGTATTGAGCAGGTTTATGTTAAAACCAGGGAAGGAGCACTGGACAACAGTGAAGTGGGTTTTCAGGTATTTGCGTGGCACTAGTGATTATGGTTTGTGCTACCAAGGAATATCAGGATTAGACAGTATGTTGGATATTCGTGAATTTTTTGATGCACACTGGGTTGGATATCTGGATCAGAGAAGATCTACAAGCGGGTATGTGTTTAACCTATTTGGAGGTGCAGTCAATTGGATGAGTAAGAAAAAATATGCAGTGGCACTATCAACAATAGAGGCAGAATAGATGGCAGCCACTCATGCAAGTAAGGAAGCAGTTTGGTTGCAGAGATCATGTTCAAGTATGGGGTTAGTATAGGGAGCTATAAGGATATACTGTGATAGCCAAAGTGAAATTTTCTTGGCAAAGAACCCCACATATCATTAAAAGACAAAGCACATTGATGTTCAATATCCCTTTGTGAGGGATATGATAGAAGACAAAAAGGTGTTGTTGGTAAAGGTGGATACTTTGAAGAATACTATAGATGCATTGACAAAATCTGTGAGCTTTGAGAAGTTCTCTTGGTGTAGAGAGACAATGGGTGTTTTAGGGTTGGAAAAATGACTAAGCTCTCTTGTGGCCCCTTGTGGAACGAAAACAACAAGTGGGAGAATGTTGGGTTGTGTTATATTCTTTCCACAACTAGCCCATGTAATTAACCGGGGGGTTAGAGAGGGGGTAGAGCCCCCCTTCACTGTGCCAATTGTGTAGTGGGGGGGGGGGTCACATGGGGTTTGAGACATACCTGTAACCCCACTTTATGGGGCTTTGGCCAGCGCCCTGGAAAATTTTGGTTTCGGACCCTATGTTAGGTTGGGCAGACCCACCTATGGTTTTGTGCATGATTTTCGCACATGTTTTTTGGACGCGATGGTTTTCGGTCCATGGTATTGGATGCTTTGACATGTATAAATACGTATTGTAACATTGAAAGGAACATAATGGAAAATCAAGCTGGTAGTCCCGGTTTTGGGATCAAGGGGAAAATCTTTGTGTATATGTGTTTTATGTGTTATGCTCTCGCATTGTTTATTTTCTGTGTTTTAGAATTTGTATGCAGGCAATTTCTAGATGGTGTGAAAACCTACAAAGTTTGACTTGGACTTGGAGGCATGTGTGGGAAAATTGGGAACTGCATTGAGGATACAACAGAGGGAGATGACAATGGGGTAGTGGAAGAAAAATTGTCAACTCTAGGAGTTCCTATTTCTTTTTTTTGCTTTTCCTTCTTTGCATTATGCTGACTCAACATATCAATGGCCAAGGTTGGTTGGTGTTTGACATTTTCATCAAGGTTTTTGCAAATACCTATATCATGGCCAGGATTTGTTCAAGGTGGTACTTGAATCTACAAATACCTCCACTACATTGCGCTTTGCAAAATTTGCAAAGGAGCTTAAGGTCTCCAAGAATCTTGTCACAATAAGGCCATGCAAAATCCTTCTCCCTCGATGTTGTTGTTGTTTTGGACTTGTGTTTAAATTGCAACTTTTGTTTAGATTTGGAGTTGTGCCTTCTATTTAATTTGCCTATTGTAAAATACAATAAAAAATTAAAATTAAAAATTCCATATATAACTTCGCAAAAGATATAGTTGGTTTTAAAGGATATGAGGTTTTGTTAAGGATCAAAGAGGAGTCTGTCTAGAAGCACAAGCACATTTTGACCTAATATATCATTATGACCTTGAAACATAATTAGGTATATATAAGGAAATGCTACCTAAAGGAAATATTATCAACATATATTGCATTGTAATCTTGAATTTGCAAGTTCGTTTAGCATAGACAACTGAACCAATACATCAATAACAGATTATGGAAGAACAAAAATACCCAAAGTTGTGAATGCATGGTTAAATCCTTTGAAGTCGGTAAGACATCGACCAAGGAAGGAATGCTTGATGACTTGGTCGATGGTTGGTATGAAACCATTTCTTAGTGCATCTTTTAAATCTATTGAAGCCCCATTTATAGGGTTGAAAAGTCATAACCAAAGGAATACATCAAACATTCAATTCTTGAACAGTGAAAATTGAAACTTGCCATTGAAAACGACATTGAAACTTCAATATGGTAATATACCTATTATTTAATCCAAATGCCAATGTACCTCGATTGTTGAATAGTGAAGCAGGTAAGCCTAAAGGTAACACACGCTGAAGGTGACGCGCGACTGCCTGAGGGTCGATATGGAGTATGGATAGAGCACACATTGGCAACTGCCCAATATGGAGTTTGGACTTAGGCTCACCTTGGCAGTTCCCTGATATTGAGTCTGGACTATGTAATAGTGAGTAGTGATTTATTATTGAAGGTTTTGACGTATGAGTTTTGGGCCTATGAAATGAAAAATAATTTTTGCAAGGACTGATGTCTAATTTTTAGCAATGCAGCGTACCTAAACTTGAAAAACTCATTCTCATCGAGTCAAGGATGAAAATTGAATAAATTGGAATCAATCATAGGAATCTACTTTAATCGGCAAGTATCAAGTCAAACTTGCATTGACCATGACTTAAATTGGTAAACATGAGTTTGAATCATAAATATTTAGATCAGATCGTTTGGAGAGTGAGTAGATTCTGAGATCGAAACTAATTATGAATTTTCTAAACTGAAATTGGCCAATTGGCATCGTTTCTATTTGTGGCTAGGCACACCAATAGAAGATATTCATTTTAAATCAGGTTCATGGAGAAAATATTTTATGGAAGATGTTTCTTTTATGTCAAGGAAAACATGGTAATATTTTTTATTAAATTTGAATAACAATAGTGTCTACGCTGTACCTCTCGTATCTCATTATTTTTATCTCTCGTAACTCATACAGAAAGTGGGGTAATAGTGGACATGTAGCATCAAGCTCCACTCGTTTTAATCCAAAGGTCTACATGAAAACCTTTGTGTCACTTGCACCACAAAGGCTTCGCTGTAGAGTGTGGACTTAGCACCTACCACTACGTGATAAAATATACACATACCTTTTGATTTTTTTTTTTCACCTTTTGTCCATTTTCTGTTTGGAGTCTGGGACAACAAGATGCACATAATTTTTTTCCATACCTCTATGTCAGTGTAACTTTGCACATTTTCTTTGCTTCAACCAATATCAAAAGCATTTGCGAGCTTCTTTCAAGGCATGAATACATACTTCAATCATGGAAACTAACAAAGTTTCTAAAGCAAAAAAATAACCATGGAATTATGCTTTCCCATTTCAAATATGTTAGGATTCTACTGAGAGTTTTTAAGCGATTATTATTTTCTTCCCTCTACTTTTCCCTTTTCCTTAATATAAGCTGCATCTCTTATTACATTTCTAATCAAGATATTTACATCAAATACTGGATCAAAGGGCCAAGGACTTTTCATAAATGCTTCCTTGTCCAGTAGAAGAATAAATGGTCAACATTTCATCTTGGCTCCAATTTCTTTGGAATTAATAATTGTTTTGAAAAATGACTTCTCTTGTTTGAATCTAGAACTATGTTTAAGCTTTGAAAGGGATTTTTCTCCAGATTGATCTTGGAAAGGTCCTTATTAAAGGCTTCTCTATATCTCCTCCACTAGAATGAATGGCTTATATGTTGAAAATTATAACAGAGCTCCCTTCTAAAAAGCCTGATCATCCCATTGTCACCAAGAGCTCCTCCTTTCCCCGAATTGGACCCAAAACAACATTGAGTACTTAATTATGATCCAACCTAAGAAATTTTGATTGACATTGCAACTCAAGAACTATTAAATTTAATGTGTGCTAATATGATTCATCATTCTTCCATTGAATATGTATATTGTTTTTGAATTTGTCATTTGTGCTTGTAGTATGTGGTACTGACCTTGTTTCACCTGAAAGGGTTTTTATTCTGGGATTATGATAATGCTAGTAAGATTTAGGCCTTTTGTAGTATTTGTACCCCATGATCATTTTTGCTAGATGGATGTCCTATGTGAAAAGAAATAAGCATTTAGTTATTACCTCCTAAATTAAAGCACTATTTATTTTATTATGTGCCAGGTAACGTCCTCTACAAATTGAGGATGAATGGGACATAATATCCTATCCATCTCCATAGACTATAGTCCTCCATAAAGGGGAAAAAACCCAAAATACCCAATGTTGGGCAACTTTTGGGGAAACTAGGCTTAAAAAACCCAAGTTTGGGATTTAAAGTAAGGTTTGTTCAATCACTTAAGAATATGAAACCCCTCTGGAAAATCTATGAATAAATAAGGATTGAATTCATTTTGGACCACCAAGTGTGGATTAATTCATTTGTTATTGAGCATTAGGTTTGATATTTTTTTACCCCTTCTATCTCCTGTCAATTTCGGTGGTGAAATATTCCACCTTAGTTGACATTCCCTTATTATCTTGTTGTTTGAGCACAAGAGTCTCTAGATGTTCAATGATTTCTGTTGGATATTGGTCTCTTTTCTTTTTCTGGGCACAAGATTTCTGTTAAAGGTGAATAAATTTGGAGGATAGTGCATGATGGCTTAGTTTTGTTTGTCATACACCTCTCTTCAAGGAAGCAACAAAGTTTCTGAGTCCTTAATATCTTGTTCTGGGGAAAGCACTTACCTTAGGTAGTGGATTCAGTTTTGGCACCTGAAGTAGTGAAACTCTTTACTTTATTTAGTTTTTGTATACAGAGTTAAAAGGAGCACTTCCCTAGTTATTAATTCTTAGCCTTAGCTAAGGAAGCATGTTTGCATATCTAATATCATATTCACTAGCGGAAAAATTTAATTGTCTTGTCTATCCATGAAGGAATGTGCATTAGGATTAGGAGCTAAAAAAGTTGAGACATTGTTGTACATGTTTCTAGATTCATTGTACCTTCTAGACTAAAGGAAATGTGAATAGTAGTGTTTGAAATTTTTATTTATTTCTTGTTTCAAAGAGTAATAAATAGTGATGTGATTTGAGTTTCAAATCCGTGTACTTGGTATTACTTTCTTCAGTGGCATGTGCTTCCTTGTTCAGAACAAGGGGTTTTTCTACAGTATCTAGCATCCAAATATTCTTTAATGCAAACCAAATATCAAATCATTCCTGTGTACTACAAATCATCTAAGGCATCACCCTAGAGAAGTTCCAAAGTAGACCAATGAGCTTCAACAGGCCAAATCCAACCCCATGTCACTATACAAGTGTTGACATCACTACTACAAAAACTAGTTTGAAGTGTTGCATCCTACACTAATTCCTAAGATGGATGCCAAATGGGATTCTAGGACAAGGCCCAACCTTCATTACCACATTTAAGACTTTTCAAAGGGATTGGTCCCTTTAAACCATACCAATTTTTACACTTTCATAGTTTGGCCATGTTCCTATCAATTTATATTTTGTATTGAAAATTCAGTCCTATTTTACATGTTTATTAAATTTAGGGACAATTATAGGCCAGCTCCAGCAAAACGTCAACAAATTTGTGGGTTAGGTTGGAATTTATCCAAATACTATCACACATGTATATATAATCACATATTTTCCTTTTTAGATCTTGATTGGTTGAACAAAAAGTTTCGTTGCCTATGTAATTTTGTCCCATACCTCCACATCAGCACTCATAGATAACAATATTCTGAATTCTTCATCTTTGTGCACAGTAAGTTCCCTTACGATTGGTATTTTTGATGGAGCAACCTCTGACAATACACCTTTTACCATAAAGATGTTTTTGTTGGATAGAAATCTCCAGAGGAGTATTACACCAGACATATAAATGGCTATTGTATATCACAATAATAAGAATTAACATATGAAGATATGCAAACCCTTAACTATGTGCATTCAATCCATTACTTTTTCTTTCATGGCAGATTTCGTTCTACATAGTAGATGTGTTGTGGCACTTGAGTGTGTTCGCATAAAAAATTCTAAGGCCAAACCGAGATACATTTAGCTAGAAAAATGATTCATTATGGTACAAAGATCAATTATATCTTTGTAAGAATTCCCAACTCAAGAAAAGTATTATTTTGGAATTGCACACCTCCCGCTTAGGAGGGCACTCAGGATTTTTGAAAAGTTACCACAAGGTCGAGAAGCAATTTTTTTAGGATGGACTTAAATATGATATCTAGAATTTTGTGGCAGAACATTTGGTTTTCCAACAAAATAAAGTTGAGACAATTAATACCCCAGGTATGTTACAACCTTTAGCAATTCCAAGTCATCATTGGGAGGAGGTCTCAATGGATTTTATCACAACTTTACCCAAGTCTGAAGGAAAGAGTGTCTTCATGGTGGTAGTTGATAGAATTACCAAGTATGCACACTTTTGTGCATTATATCATCCTTCTAAATCCATCACAGTTGCTACTAAATTTATGGAATTAATTCAAAATATACATGGAAACCAAAATATTATTGTAAGCGAAAAATATCCCATTTTCACTGGAAATTTTTGGAGAAAATTATTTTCTTATCTTGGTACTCAACTAGCTCATAGCTCATCTTATCATCCTCAATTTGATGGGAAAACTAAGATAGTTAAATTTTTTTTGGAAGCATATCTTCTTTTCTTTGTATCAGATGACAAAAAAATGGGTCAAGGGGTTACATCTAGCTGAATGGTGGTATAACACTTCCTTCCATACTACAGCAAAATTGACCCCATTTATAGCACTTTATGGATATCATCCACCATCTATCACATCATATTTAAGAGAAAAATCCAAGGATCAATCAACGGAGGATCACATCGAGCAACCACAACAAATTCTACAACTCTTAAAGGATAACCTCACTCTAGCGCAAAATTGAATGAAACAACAGGAAGATCAACATCGCAATGAAAGAAGTTTTGATGTAGGAAACTGGGTTTTCTTACAGTTATAGCCATACAAAAAAAATGTCCCTTAAGCAAGCTAAGAAGGATAATAAATTATCATACAACTACTATGGTCCTTACAAGGTGTTTTAAAATATTAGTACTATGGAATACAAGTTGGAACTGCCTGCATCTTCGTGAGTGAACATAGTTTTCCATGTTTAATGCTTAAATAAGATTATCAATGACAAGATCCTAGTTCAAACAGTGTTGCCATAATTTGATGGACAAGGAAAATTCATATTTGAGCTTGAAGAAGTCATGAAAACAAGAACCTAATAGCTACATAATCTATTAATTTTAGAGTATCTCATTAAGTGGAAGAACTTACCCGCTGAAGATTCCACATGGGAGGATGAGAATTTTATACAAAACCATTTGGAACTACTCAAGCATTGCGCACAACACTTTTTTAAAGGAGAGAGGCATGTTATGCCCCTATAATACTAGTGAATTCCCCTTATTTTTATTAGTGTAGCCCCTTATTGTTATTGGTGTGCCGATGTATCCCCCATGTTGTTATTTTTGTGCCCCATAGAAGCCCACTATTGTTATTATTGTTCCCTTATATTATTATTGTTATGTAGGCTTTGATTATATTGTGACCCTTTAGACTCCTATATATACCATAGATGTCTCATCATTTGAATCATCTAATAATTATTAATTTATGTAATGTAAAGGAGGTTTCCCCCTTGAAGAGGATAATTTGCAAGTCATTGATCTATATTTTTTATGAGTTGGTTTCATAAAAAAGTATTATGCTCATCTAGGTTATGGAAGGGAAACATCAATATATCAAAGTTTTCCCATATTTCTATCAGTTAAAACACATAATACATACAATTACAATTCGAATATTATAAAAATCACCTCAAAAAATAATGCAAATTATTGAGGCATTTTCTTCCTCTAGGATACAAACCTCTCAACAATGCCTTTCCACAACAAGTACAAAATCAATTAATTGACAACCAATGTGTAAAAATGTTTCCCTAATCCTTTACAATACTCTAATCAAATAATTAGTCTGACTATGAATATCTAAGGAAATGGAGAAGTTTTCATGTCTTGGATAAGAGTTGGAATACCTAGATAGACCCTCTCCAAGGAAATTATTGGCCAAAGAGGTTGTTGTTACAACAATTGTAGATGTGACCATTGTACATGTATCTACAATAGATGTAATACTAATTTCCTACAAAAATGGTTGCAGTAATAGGAGGTGCAAAACTTAGATAGACAACTTAATTCGATGAAATGATAGGGGTTGGGAAGGATATAACTACAACAACTACAAATGTAGCTACATTAGATGCAATACTAATTTATAGAAAAATGGATGCAGTGATATGAACAATTTGATGATGGAGTGATGTAGGGTGAATGGATGTGTAGATGATGGAAGTGTCTAAAGGAAAATATATTGGGGGGTATAGGTGGTACACCCTCACAAGCTATACAAAAAGGGGAAGCACTCTAGGGGAGGAAATGGGAATTCAAAGTGCTAGGGGGTAAATGGTTATACTTGCAATGAAAAATGGAATAAATTGGAATGTTGAAATATGGAATTGGGTGTTTATTAGAAAAGGGTTGGGAACATTGACGCCTACATAGATATTTTTAATATGTTTGGTTAGTATAAAAATATCACCTCAAACTAGGCTAAGATATTGAATCCCACATTAAAAATAGATACAGTATAAAATATGCTACCTAGATGGGAGTTTATTTGTTAATCCATGTGGGGATGACTATTCAAAATATTCAGTAAAGACCTCTAGAAACAAAAAAAAATTAAGATTTATTTCTCCTAAATAACTTGGACATTTGCAAAACAACAAATTTTCAAATATCGTTAAGTTATCATTGAAATAGAAATGAATAAATTCATTTAAATACTTTTGTGTGAGGTGCCACAATGTCAAATGTTGCAGCCATGGTTGCATTGATATTAAGAAAATTAGTATCTTCCTACCTCGATGGAAGTCTATCCTCTTGTAATATTTATAAATTCCAAAAAGACAAAATTAAAAAAGAAGTATATTAAAGTTATGTTTTTTAAATACTTTCCAATTCTACAATAAAGTGCATAACCCATGATTTAGCGTCAATTAAATGTTGTACTAACTTGATCCATTAATATCTCCTGGATAGAATTCTCCATGACATGGAAAATATCACCACAATGAGAGCATATATGTGGTTCTGCTTAACACATACCATCAATATTTCCCTACCTAAGTGGAGTCTATAATATACAATCAACATTGCCTACAATCCTTGCACATGGAGGTGTAAGATAGTCCTCCAATGGATATTTTTTGAAGGATGCCTCAAATGAACTATGATACACTAGGATACCTATGAAACATTCTATTGTCACTTAGTACCAACAAGGAAATATAAACTCCGAGGTGCCTATGGGGGGATATTAGGGAAGAGGGAGGGGATGGGTGTGTTGGCATATGCCCAGAAGTAGGTGGCCCTTTCAATGGATTTAGCCAAACATTTGGTTGATCCTATGTAGATTAAAGACCAACATCTTGGAACTCACTAATGTCAAAATAGTTAACATGCAAATCAATTATGAACTTGACCCACAATTCACAAAGTAAATGTAATGGAACCTCCTTATTTTTACAAGGAAGGTTATTAATAACCATATCCCAATGGCTCATATAATTATCTTTTCATATATAAAGTGTGCACAAATCTATGCAAAGGAATCTCTTTCTTAGATCATAGGGTTGATTGGAACTTGGGTCAATAGAGGGTTGGATGGATCTCGGGTAATAAATACCCCCAAATAATATTTTTCATGATATTCAAATCTTTAAATTTCTCTTTATTAATACCAATGGAGTAGAATTCTCACATCCCAGCCTCATATTCAATGATATTTGTCAATTGACCATGTGAATAAATAATGGAGGTAATACTGTTGTCATGGGATGTTGCTAATGAAATTCATGATGGTTTTCTTATGTTCCCAAGCTCTCCAGTGAATATTTCTAATTTATTTTTATCTTTTGTTGTCTATGTTTGTGGGTTGGAATTTTCCTCCAGGTTAATGTTTTCTTGTGGCTCTATTTGTGGGGCTATTTTTTTGATTTGGTTCTATATTTTTCGCCATCATAATTTCATATAATAAATCTGCAATTTGGCAAAAAAAATTAAAATTTTGAATTTTTCATCATACACAAAGAAAGTAAAAAGAGAAAATGAAGCATAATTTTAACCAATGAATCTCTAAAGCAAGCCCTTAGACTTGGAACCTTTAAAAATTGCATGCACATGTTCAACTTGTGTTGGAAAACATTTGGTGGATGGGACAATCACCATGGGGGAATCAATGTAGCCCCATGATCCCTTTATTTTGTTTATGAACAAATAAAATCACATGAATTATTTTTTGAAGTGTATGTGCATTAAAATAATCCATGCATAGAGTTTGACATTAGTAACTTGACATGGAGGTTCAAAAACTGTTGAACCTAAAAAAAAATAAAATTGCTTACATTTTTAAGAATTCATGTGCTCTTACACTCCAGTTGCACCAAAATTGTGTAGCATATCCATGTGATCACCCCTAAGTATTCTATGTTTTTTTCCCTTTTTATGAAATTTTTCGAGTCAATTTTGCCTAAACGTTAGTAGGAATTTCTTGGAATCAATTTGAGTTATGTAATATGTAGAATGTGAGTAGCCTGGGGGTTTTCCAGGTTTTGAAATCCATATATACATTTAACAATGCAAAATCATAATCTCACCAAAAACTGTATTTTTATATTATAGTAAAAAAAAGACAAGATGTTGGATATTTAGATTACACCTTAATGCACCAATTCTTCTAGTGGGAATAGGTCATGGCATTCAGTAACTTCATGAAAACATTTTAATTTGTACTTGGTTTTGACTTCACTAAACTCCAATACCCATAGATTCCATTTGGCGTCATGACTTTACGAAGGGTGTTGATTGATAATTAGTGTCTTAGCTAACCTATTATTGTTGTGATCTATGCAACAATAGTCATATAGGAAGAATAGGTCACCAAGGGCACATTATATGGATGTATAGAGGTTGAACCAAATAGAGGAAAGAAAACTTTTTTAGAACCTTAGGCAAACTTGAGTTGAACCTAATCCTTTTTCTAAGGTTCAAGGAACTTCAAATTTCAATGTTAAAGTTTGGAAAACCTTGTGACATTTCTAGTTGCATTGGTTTGGAGGTAGGTGTTAAGTCCTTCATTTTGGAGTAGGTGTTAAGTCCTTCATTTTGGAAACTAAGTCTTGTTAAGTTTTAAAATTTGACCACATTTTGACCAAATTTGATCAGTGGGAAGTCGCAAAGAAGGCAGTCGAGGAAGGAGAAATACTATGGGGAGGTCTCATAGTCAGAGAGATCGACCAGGGAAATTAGGGTACATACAATCACAGTCGATCTCGAATGTTCGCTGATAGACAAGGAAGAAAATGCAGATGACCAATAGAGGCAGCCAAAAAGAAAAGGGTGGAGCATCTAATGGAGAAGAAACAATCCAAGCGAGAAAAGTGTTTAAAAAGTCTAAAGGAAAAACTAGAGGTAGGAAAAGAAGAGAGATTGTACCAAAATTTTGTCGTGGAGCCTATTAAGCTTGCACTATTCCATACTATGTTGGTCATATAGTCTCTTGTATTCCTAGTCATTGTTCTATTGATGGGGCTTTTGAGTTGAATGTATTGATGTTGTGTTTCTGAAACGAATGAAAGAGGAGGTTGCAGGTATATATAAGATTATCCATCTGTTACTTTATGTTCCCTTTGTTGGAAATACTGAGGGGGGTGAATTAGTATTCATTTTTATGTTGTCCTTTTATCACCAACTCTGTTCTTCCAAAGCAATAGTTTTTCACTTAGGAGCACCAACTCCCAAGGATTCCAATCCTTTCACTTCTGAGTGTCCAACCCCTTGGGATCCAACCCAAACCTTGTATAAATTGTTTTGTTGTAGTTCTCTACTCCCAAGCCTGTTGAGCTTCTGCTTCACTCTTGTTCTCATGCTTCTCCTGCTTCTCTTGCCTCTCCTACCTCTTCCTGCCTTTGCATGAACCTAAGATTCCTCTCACTCTGATTATACACAACAACACCCAACTCTCCTTTTTTTTGTTTTTATGTATTCATGATGCCTCTGACTATTCATTTTCACTTTCCACTAGCTCTTTGGCTTCTTCCATGCTTTCTTTAGCTTCCTTGATGTTGGATTATCCTTTGGATTCCCTCTTCTCCATTGATTTGGCTTTTCGGTTTCCTTTGCGCTTGATTTCCATTCAGCTTCCTCACTTTTCTGTCACTGTGTGTTCAAAACTGTAATAGAGCCCCGATTTTTTTAATAATAAGAGGCATACATAGAGATAACATTGTTTAATGGACATGTCATGTCACAATCTCAGTCGCAATCGGCTTTAGTTTAGCCTCTTGAACTATGAGGAGCATTCCTTAATGTGTTTTTGCCTCCAAACCCCACGCAAGGCAAATATTCAAATACATAAGAAATATGAGAAAAACAGGCGAAAACATTAAAGGGTGGACCTTAAGAATTATTACACCGGCATCTACACTGTATGAGGTCTGCAATGTAATTGCAATCAATGCTTGTAGGAGGAAAACCCTTTGTGTATTATTACGATGGGCAGATGTGATACATTATTAACCCATAGCACAATGTTGTAGTAGGTCCGCTTATATATGTATCATAATCGAGGATTGCCCCTGGCAGAGGTCCGATGCAATATCGTTAATCGCTATCGGTGATTTCAATGGGCTGCTTAACACTTTATGACTCCCTCTCTCAAAGTGTCTATGCAATATACATCAGAAATCACAAATCGCAAAGGTTCAAGTCTAGACTTTAACATTATAGCGATGTGATAATATGTGCCAAACCCAATAAGACTTAACACTCCCATGCATAAAATTTCAAGTCCACTTCCTCGAATCCGCTAAGCATTTAGCGTGATTTCTCTATGTAAAAGGCATTTAGCGATAAATAAGTAAATACATAGGGGTGATGTTGTATGGGTTCTATGGACCCGATAGCGTTAAAACTCCCGCCTCCAATAGTGTATTTGCAATACACCCAAGTCTTTCGCCTCCAATAGAGTATTCTTTGGCATTCTTGCTCTGATAGATCTGTTTGCTTCCTCTGATGGCTCCGATAACTCTGATTTCTTCCTCCCATGGCTATGTCTGCTATTTTCTTTGTTTTATCCTCTGGTGGCTTTGTCTGCTCCTCTTGGCTCTTCTAATAGCTCTATTTTCTCCTCTGATGACTCTCTTTTCTCCTTTTGTCTCTTTGAATATTTCCATATTGATGTCAATGACAATCTATGTCAACAATCTCCCCATTTGTTATTGATGGCAATATTCTTCTGCTCTGCCCCTTTGACGTCAATGCCAAAGGAATGCATATAGATTCCCCCTGTCGAACTGCTCCCCCTATCCTACAACATCTTTAGGAATGAACTTGAGTGATGCTAAAGAGATAACTCCCATATTTTGACGAAGATTTTCAAATGCTTCTCGAGGAAGAGCTTTTGTGAAAATATCAACTATCTGCTCCTTAGTATTGATATATTCCAAAATGATGTTTTTTTCAGCTACTTGTTCATGCATGAAATGATACTTGCTTGGTATATGTTTAGTCTTTGAGTGCATCGCTAGATTTTTGTTAAGACTGATAGCACTTGTGTTATTACAATAGATGGTAATTGTTGATCTACACCTATGTTGACATCCTTTAGAGCTCGCTTCGTCCATAGTATTTGAGTAAAATAGTCTACTCTAGCTATATACTCAACTTCAGCTATAGATAATGATATGGATGTCTGTTTTTTGCTGAGCCAAGATACTAAACAGTCTCCGAGGAAGAACGCATTTCCATTAGTACATTTCCAATCATATACACTTCCAGCCCAATCAACATTGGTGTATGCAATTACATTTACTGTTGAGCTCTTAGGGTACCAAAGACCAAAATCAGGAGTTCCTTTTAGATATCTGAGAATTCTTTTTACAGCTAACAAATGGGATTGTTTAGGAGTAGATTGAAATCTTCCCACCATTCGTACTGCCTGCATCATGTCGAGTCTTGTAGCAGTTAAGTACAGAAGGGCTGTAGTTATTGACCTTTAATGAGTTGCATCTGCTAGAAGGGAGTCTTCATCTTTTCTTAGTTTGCAATTTGTGGTCACAGGTGTGCTCATGGGTGCACAGTCTTCCATTCCATATCTTTTAATCATGTATTTAAGATATTTGGCTTGAGATATAAGCAATCCTACTCTGGTTTGAGATACTTGTAGTCTAAGGAAGTGAGATAACTCTCCTATCATTGACATCTCGAATTCGCTTGACATGATTTGAGAAAATTCATGGCTCACTTCACCATTATTGCTAGCAAAAATCAGACCATAAACATAAACAAGTGTGACTAGTAGCTTACCTTCATCCATCTTTATGTAGAGATTACTCCCTACCACTTCCTTCTTGAACCCTTGTTGTTGAAGATAGTGATCCAATCTTGCATACCAAGCTCTATGAGCTTGTTTCAACCCATATAATGCCTTTTTCAACTTTTAGACTAAGCCATTTCCTTCTGTTAGATCACACCCTTCTGGTTGCTCCATGTAGAATTCTTCCTTGAGTTCCCCATTTAGAAATGCTGATTTTACGTCCATTTGATATATTTTGAATTGTTTTGAGCAATCAAATGCCAGGAACATCCTGATGGCTTCCATACAAGATACTGCTGCAAATGTCTCTTCAAAGTCAATTCCTTCAATTTGTGAATAGCCTTTGGAGACAAGCCTTGCCTTATTTTTGATAACCCATCCTTCTTCATTCATTTTATTTCTGAACAACCACTTGGTTCCTATTATGTTTTTGTCATTTGGAAAAGGTACCCCCTCCCATGTCTCATTCTTCTCAATTTGGGACATTTCTTCTTCCATGGCTTTTACCCAATGAGGATCCTTGCTTGTGCAAATGTTTCTAGTTCTATCATGGATAGAAGAGCAATACCATTTCTCTTTGGTGTAATTATTGTCCTTCTTCGAGTTTGCATCCCTTCATCTCTATTGCCAATAATATGCTCTTTTGGATGATATTTATGGAGAAACTTCATCTTTGAAGGGGTATGAGTTGGTTCTTTTCCTCTTCTTCTTCTTCCTGATCTATTTCTTCTTCTTTAGGTTCTTCTTCTTCAATGAGGATCATCTTCATGTTCCTCAATTTCTTCTTTTTGGAAGGTCTTCATAAATCTTTACATCAATGCTTTCCGCTATTTCCTTTAGTCGAAAATTGTAGCACTTGTAAGCTTTTCTCTATGTAGAGTATCCAAGGAATATCCCTTCATCAACTCAAGAATCAAATTTTCTTAGTGAGCCATCATTGATTTTTAAGAAGCACTTGCTTCCAAAGATCTTGAAGTAATTTACTGAAGTAGGTCTTCCTTTCCATAATTCATAAGGATTTTTTTCACAATTTGGTCTTAATTGAGTTCAATTCAAGTTATAGATAGCTGTCCCAACTAATTCTCTCCAGAATTTTGGCTGCAAGTCTGTTGCTAATAACATTGTTCTTGCCACTTCTTGAACTATCTGGTTTCTTCTTTCAACTACCCCATTTTGTTGGGGTGTTTTGGTAGCAAAGAATTCTCTTTTAATTCCATGTATGTTACAGAACTCATTAAATTCTTTTGATGTGAATTCTCCCTGTCTATTTGTTCTGAGGCACTTAATTTTTGAGTCCTTTTCATTTCCTACAAGTGATCTTAGATACTAAAAACACTCAAATGTTTTAGATTTATATTTTATAAAATATATCCACATCATTCTAGTATATTCATCAAGAAATAAAACAAAGTACCTTTCTCCTTGGATTGCCTAATTTCTAGTTGGTCCACATAAATTAGCATGGATGATATCCAAGGGCTTTGATGTAGAAAGCTCCTTGATCTTATGGTTGGTTCTGGTTTTCTTTCCATGTTGAAAGTGACCACATAGTCCTTCATTTTGTTTTAATAGCCTTGGGATGTCTCCTACAGCTTTAATCTTGTTGATATTGATCAGATTTTCGAAGCTTGTATGTCCAAGTCGCTTGTGCCACAACCAAATTTCATCTGTCTGACTTACATAGCATTTATTTTCTTGAATCTTGTTCAGAATGTTAATGTTGTCTGGTGTTCTAATCCCTTTCACCACAAGTTCCCCTGAGGAAGTGTTCCTTATTTCACAGTCTTTGGTGCTAAAGACAACATTATGTCCTTGATCACAGATTTGGATGACACTCAGAAGGTTGTGTTTGAGCCTGTCTACTAGCAGAGAATATTGAGATTTTCCTTTTCCATTGATGAGGGTAACAGTTCCTTTTCCAGCAACTCTTCTAGGTCCACCTCCAAAGGACACATTTCCTTCCTTTTTGCTCAATGAGACAAACTTCCTTTTGTCCCATGTCGTGTGTCTAGAGCACCCACTATCCACAAACCAATGATTTTCATTATTTTGAGCATATAGAGCCATGCCACATTTATCCATGTTGGATTTTTCACTACTTGCTTTTATCCTTTTGAGTGGGCAGTTTTGGTCATAGTCTCCATTATTGTAGCATAATGAGAAAATCAAATCAAATTTGGTCAAGGGATCAAACGAATTGAAGGTTCTAATTTGTCCCTACCTTTTGGGGCCATATGGTTTGATTATTTGATCCTTTAGCTTTTGTGCTTCACTCTTGTGAGCCATGCAATGTCTGGCTTAATGACCAAAGTTTTTACAATGAAAGCAATGTCCAAGAAAGATAGTTTTGTACCTGTTGTAGTAGACATGGTTTGAGTCAATTTCCTTCCTTGGAATTACTCCCGCTTCATTCTTTGGATTTGAGATGGGCCTTTGATGGAATACTAGTTTTTATTTGCTATAGTATCCATGATTCGAATCCACATTCTTATTTGGTGTTATTATCTCTTCATTCTTTGAATCTAGAATTCACCTTTGATGACATATTTTTTCTTCTTTTGGGTTGCTGGAATGTGCATTGGCATAGATTTTCACACTGTTCTTAGTGCTTGATGTTTCTCCTTTAAAGCCTATTCTAGACTTGTCAGGTTGAGGTTTTTGACTTTTTAGGATAGTCTCAAGTATTTGAGAGCTTTTCCAACCCTTTTTGACTTGCTCCAATTCCTTCCTCAGAGATACTATTTCGGCTTCACGTTCTTCGCAAGTCCCTTCTTTTTATTTTAGCTTTGTTTCCAAGAGATCTTCTCTTCTTCTTATTTCTTCATTTTCTACCTTGAGGGAAATGATTTTATTTCGTAATTCCTCATTTCTTCAATGGCACTTATTAATAGTTCATCTACATTTCCTTCTTGGCTTGAGTCATCTTCATTTGTGAACGCCATGAATAATATTTCTTGGCTTTCATCATGGTCACTTTCCTTATCTGATTTCCTTTTGATGACTACAAATTCATCGTCCTGAGACTCAGATTATTAAGACCAAATGGTAACACTAAAAATTCGTAGTGTCTGTATCTAGTCCTAAACTTTTTCTTATGAATATCTTCACTTCTCATTCTTAGTAAATGATATAGAGTTATTAAGTCAATTTTGGAAAAAAATGTTGTCGAATATGTCATCAGTACGGGGAAATGGGTATTTTTTTAATGGTGAAGTTGTTTAATTGTCGATAATGAATGCATATTCTAAATGTGCCATCCTTTTTTTGAAAACTAATACGGATGACCCCCATTATGACACACAAGACCTAATATAGCTTTTGACAATCGTAATTTCCCTCCTAACCCTAACTCAATTCTATCATCCGTTATTCGCATTCATTTGTCTTTCCTTTCGTTCATGGCCTTTGGTTATTCTGGTAGCTGATGTCTGAGAATTTTTTGTTTTAATTTCAGGCAAGTGGCAACTACCTCTATTTATGTCGCATTTAGAGCTGGGTAGAGTTCAAGTCATGTCCCATGCTTCTCATATGACTTATTGGTAAGTTTTCTCATGGTTCCTTAGTCGAAAACTCAGAGTGCGTGGATTTCTAAATGGCGTTGGAATGGTGCTTCTGCCCCCTTCTAGTTTTGTCTTGTTACGTTGGTGCAAAAATCCCTTGAAGAGTTTACCATTGTTATGTATTTTCCCGGAGCAGGAGTTTGTAGGCACGCATCCTTTGGGTGTCTTTCAAGGTACCACTCTCGAGAGGGTCCACAGATTCATGTCATACACAAATTATATGTTCTCAAGTAATTTTCTCTAGATTCTATGTAGCTCTTTCTTAAAATGCCAATTATCCATACAGAGACAACTAATGCCTCGGTTCTTCCATACCTACAATTTTTGTTCGTATTTTGAATTACATTTTCCTTCTAAAATTTTGAATTAAGTTATGGTTCCCATTATTCATCAATTTTTCTCTTTTCTAATTATTTCACTAGAAACTGAGCATGTATTCCCTTTGGGAAACACTACCTTTTAGAGAACTCTGGCCTCTGCAAAAGTACTTTGTGTGCAAAACCTTCAAAAAAAGATAGTCAAACACTAAAGGGAAATCTGAATCCTTTCCTAGGTAACTACCTAGTGTTAAGATTTTTGATTTGTTGTTCTCGTGCATCACCTCGGTAAGGAGTTTGCAATTCTAGGCTTTTCTTGTTTGTGGATTTTGTTTTTATTCCTTTGTTTTCCTTCTCATTTTTGGCATTTCCAATTGATGCTAACACATAGTATTTATTTGTGACTTTACAAGGAAATGATGGTGGGAGGGCGTACATAGGGTTTTTTCCTCTCTATCCAATGGAATGCATTAATATACAGGTACAGATAAATATTGTCCTTAAGCTTTTATTTCCTTTTTGTTTTGATTTCCTATTGTGCATGGTGTAAAAATCCTTCTGAAAGATGATGCCATCCATATTAAATTTTTAGGTGGATCCTTCCCTCCTACCATAGTCCAAATAAATTTATTCAGTCATGGCTCGAGGTTATGTACAATTCTCTCTGAACTCAAGCCCTTCCAATGCTTTTTGTTTCTAGCTCAAGATTGATAGGGGTTATTGTTAATCCTTGTAATGTACTTATTAATTAAAAGTGAGCTAGAATGATTTGGTTATTACACATTCTTATCTTGTGACTCATTTATCAATATAAATTTGTCCCATCTGCCTATGTTTTTCTCTCTAGGTTTATTGAAGTCTTGCTTCATAGTTATAGAGGAAAACATTGTACATTGTACTCTCCAATTTAGCTTTTGATATATCAATCACTCGTAGAGTCCATCTTTAATATGTACATTTTTTTATTTTCAAATAATTATAATATGCATGTCGTATTTACAAAACTCAAACTATGAGTGGCTATAGGGGACCCTTTTAATTAATCTCTGTAGTGTCATAGGGATAGAAGCATACTCAGTGCAACCTTGTATGAACATTTGTATTTGTTACATATTTTGAATATTATTCTATAATTTATTTAAATAGTGTTGTTATTTCATAATTTAATTCAATATGAGTCAACGGGTGTTGTTTCATTACTCTTTTCATTTCATCTTTGTTTCTATGATTTGAGTTTGCAATATATGCCTCAGTTGATATGAAAACCAAAGGAATTAATTCCTTAACTATTTTCAACCCATATAGGTTTAGATAAAAAGCCCTTTTTGTGCATGTCTGCACAAGAATCAATCCTTGCTCTATTTGTATATGTTTAGTTTAACAACTTACTAGTTTCATGTGGTATCTACAAGGGTAGTAGTAAAATTTTACAACAGATAACTAATAAATAGCAAATCCAAATTTGACTAGCTATCAATAATGTCCATTGTTTCTTGTTGTAATTTTTTTTCATGTCTTCAATTGAAGAATGTTTGATTTACATTCAAATATCTTTATTATTGAAAATTTCCAAATGACTAGTAACACCATACTTCCTTACAACTCGATGGAATTAGTTTAAATAATTACTTCTTATTTAATCTATGTTGACTTGTGCATGTAGTAAATTATTTGCTTATGAGATATATATTAGACCAAAGGAAAGAGTTGGTTCATGTAGATGCAGATGTTGAATGTTATATCTAGTAATTCCGCTTCTAATTAGTTTAAATAATTACTTCTTATTTAATCTATGTTGACTTGTGCATGTAGTAAATTATTTGCTTATGAGATATATATTAGACCAAAGGAAAGAGTTAGTTCATGTAGATGCAGATGTTGAATGTTATATCTAGTAATTCAACTTCTACTTTCCCGTAGTTATTGTACCAAATATATCCCTTATAACTTCTTCACTTTTGCCCTCGAATTGTTGTTGATAAAGTCTTATAATAATAGCCATCTACAGGGAAATGGAATGTTCTATGAACAACCTCTAGAACCTTAGTATACATACAACCCTATGAAACTGTGGAATAAATCCTCTTTTCATTTCCTATAGAATTTCCTTTGGAATAGTATATGTTATCACTAATTTTTCAATAGCTATATGCATATATTATTAGATATTATTGTTTAATGTAAAATTATTAAGCATCACAATTATGTACAAAACTCATATACATAACGCTAACTTCAACATTAAAAGATATCAAAACTAAAATCAAAATTCCTATTTACCATACTAATTTTTAGAACTATTCTCATAAGTAATTATGCACAGATTTTCTAATGAGAATCATTATAGTAAATCATACTTGGCTAGCACATTAGCCACCCAACCATGAACTACACTTCAGTTCCCCTCGAGATGAGAGAAATTGTCAACAAGATAACAAAATTTTGTTGATTTCTTTGTTAGGTATTTCATACCTTTCTTCCATGTTATATTCTTCCATTAGCGATGTCCCGATTTTGTGCTCTTCCACAACTACTTGCCTAGGATTTTCCTTGAAATACTGCTTTTATGTCGCCATTCTCTATTCTTGTCCAAGCTTTGAGTCTTTCCCTAGCTAAGAAATTTAGTGGATTTTATGTCTTATTCATTAAATCTTATCTAGAACATTGTCTAAAATCTTTCTGGTAGAAGTATTATTTCACACAAGGATCTGAATTCCAAATGTCCCATTCCCAAGTATTTCGAATCTTGTTATTTATAAATCAATAAATTATATATGTACATCAAATCTCAATGTACTTCACAATAGATAGTAATTTTAAATTAACAACAATGAACATTAATGTATGAAGGGTTATTACAATTTTATGTTTTACCTCCTCTTTGTTGAAATCAATTTGAATATTCGTCAATACTCTTAAATAACATAATCTATTTAAGGTTGGATCGAACAAAAAAAAGTATCACTATTTGGTGATGAAACCTGTGATGAATTAGAATATGTAAATAGCTTTTCCTTTAAACTTTGGGTTTTTTAACAAGTATTATCGATAAATATCTAAATAGTTTTACCAACTATATGAATTTGAATATGAGTTTGAGTTTTCAATTACTCTATATAGTACATAGACATATTATTATAATAATAATAATTGTTATTATTATTATTTCAAATGATATATAATATGTAAATTGTTGGCATTCTAATAATTTAATTAGCATAGGCTTTGAAGTATTTTATTTGTGAATTGCATTGTCCCTGTAATTTTTCTTTTTCCTTTTCGATTGATATATTTTTAAAAACCTTTCAATATTACTTTCAATATTTTTAGTTTTTATTACTTCTTGTTCTTATTGCATATTGAAATATTTTATTGCAATTTATATATATGTCTATATTTTTCCTAAAGTTTATATTAATATTAAATGCTCCTATTTTACGCGAACAACATTTGATAAGATTATTATGGTCTTATAAGATTATAAAAACAATATTGGGCCTCCATCTAAATATGCATCATACCCTTTACGAGTGCTTAAATATGGAGTTGGGACAAAATCAATTTGGAATATCTCTCTCGATGCTTGCTAAACGTCGTGTAGTGAAGCCCCATAGTTCGGTGTTAGGAAGGCTTCACGCCTGCTTTTCTTGTTTCAGAATTTCAACCCTTTTTATACAATATTGTGCATAGTTATTACTGTGTTTGGAATTATGAGGCAAAAAGCTAAAACAAATATGAACTTACGAGTTGTGATCATCAAATGTAATCATAATTATATGAACATGGAAATCATGATAATATATTTTCAATTTTTCTTTTAGGGATTAGTTTTGTTTTATTGTTTCGATACCTCTTAAAAATTTATCATTTGTGTTTACATTTCAAACGATTAGTTATTTTTAATGATTTTAATCATTATATATGACACATTATCTCAGTGTTTTTCTTTAAATAGCTTGCTTTAGGTTTATAGTTAAGGTACATTTAGTTTTCTTATGGTTTGCAATTAAAGTATTAAAAGAATATTTGTTTTTCATTACCTTATGAAGTAGGATATATATATATATATATATTCTTTTTTTTATTTTTTTGTTTTCAAATCATCTTATTTTTATTAGTTTTTGTCTTTTCTTTTCTTTGTAACTATTGCAACCCTAAAAATTGGAAGACGTTAATAGACATCAATCTACAATAACTATCAAACACATAATCCATGGTATATCAATCTCATCATGATAACATGGATGACAATATATCATGGAAACCATTTCTAGAAAAACCACAAAACTTATTTAAATAATGGTTGTTTGCAGGAAACCACCTATTATTACAACAACTTTTCTGCAACAACTTATAGGAAACATTAAACCTCTAAATTTAACAAATTTGTAGGAAACAGCCTACAGGAGAAGCCAATCTTATTTGTTTCTTTGTAGGGAACTAACCAACAATAGACACCAATCCCCTCGTAATCCCTAGTCCACTCTACTTTTTTTTGAGAATTTGAATTTGGGTCTATCAATTTTGACCTTCACACCCTCTGTAACAATGAACTCCGAACTCATAAACCCAAAATCCTTTATTTGCCATTAATTGAGTCAAATATGTGACATTAGTTCAGAAGTCCTTGCCCTAGTTGGGGGACAACCATTTTCCATTTTTGTGTAGATATACAATTATTCTGGCCCCACCCTAGTTGAGGGTCGTGCTAGCCAACTCCTTTCTCAGCTCTAATTTGAAATACAATTGAACATGTAAGCCTTAAGTGTGTTCTTATCAAGAACGCCTCTAACAAGCCTATGTCATTTGAGAATGGCTCTCACTAGAAGACCCAATCATTCTTTCATTGGTGGTCTCATATGAGCCCTAGAAATAAAATTAATTCGTTAGTCGAATGCATGGTTGTTGACTTGGCTCTTCCAAAAAGACTATTCTCGTGGCCTACAAATATAGTGGCAAACACAAAACTATAACCATAAAAAAGTAATCATAATCTAATTCCAAATAAATGACACAAGAATTTTATGTTTGAATCGAAATGAGAGTACATGACCCAACCTCTTAGAGCGTGACTGACATCATATTGGGCCTTTCGCTTAGCATAATATTTCATTGAATCACTATCACGCTAACACATTACATTGAAATAATTAAAAAATAAACAATATAAACCCAAAGAGAGATGAGGAATCTCATCCTCTTCCCACGTTGGGCTTTCTAGATGCTTAAAATTTAATTAAACTCTATAGAAAAACTAGAAAATCATGCTTATTTTCTATGGCTAAAATGTTTCTCCTCGATGATTTTGAAAATAAATTTATATTTGGGCTTAAGTCAATGATCCTGCATCAAATTCCCTTGCTTAAAAATATTCATGATTTCCCAATCATGTGTTGCCGTTACTACATCTTCCTTTTCGCAACCTCAGTCTTCTTTTCTACACGTATCATTGAGTGTGTTGCAATAATGCCTGCATAGACACCTCAATTACTCTCTCCTTTCCATGAATTTAAGAATGAGAGGTTTGCCTCAACTAGAAACTCTCGATATTCCTAACATCTCAAGCCATTTCATATTTTCTCACCTACTTTGACAATTCTACCGACAACTGCAGTTGTGGAATTATTCTCTTGCAAAAGATATTATTTTCTTCCCGCACTTTGAAACCACTTGATGACAAGACGAATCTAGGTTTGTCAAATTTGGCCTCTAATCATGCATGTTTTGAAACCAACTAACAAAAATATAGAAAATATAGATAAACTACTTAGAAATCAGCCTCCTCGAGGCAGAAACCTCCATTACATTACAGAAATTGACAATTGTTCGATGATACAAATGACAACTCCCCCTTTATATATATAGGAGTCTAAGCGTTCCCAATACAATCAGAGGCTACATAAAAATAATATTTTAAGGGAACAATAATAATAATCGTGGGCTTCTACGGGGTACAATAATAACAACATGGGGACTATATGGGCATAATAATATAGTAAGGGGGCTGCACTAATAAAAATAAGGGTTTAAACTAGTAGTATACGGACCTAACATGCCCCTCTACTTGAAAAACTATTGTCCTCAACACTTGAGTAGTTCTCAATGGTTCTGTATAAAATTATCATCCTCCCATGTGGAATCTTGAGTGGGTAGGTATACTTTGAAATTGATTGATTTCTTAGTTGTCCATTTCTTTTGTGTGTGACTGCTTCAGGTACCAATATGATTTTTCCTTCTTAATCATGTTCTGGAATTATTGTGTTAGTTGGGATATTTTGCAGATTTCAAATGATTTCCCACACTTCTTCATCATCCTTCCATCCATCATTTTCTTCATTTATCCAATCTAGATGCATAATAGAAATGGCACAAAAAAGTGCTTCCACATCCTCATCCTTTCTTGAGAGTACATCTGCAACAACATTTTCCCCCCTTTTTTTATATGATTTCAAATTCATCACCCAACATCTTTGTCACCCATTTTTGTTGCTCTTTTAAAGATAATTCTAAAAAGTATTTAAGACTATCGAGATCCTTTCTTACCTTTAGGTGTCTTTGCATTAGGTAAGGTCTAATGTTTGGAGGAACACTTCATGGTATAAAATGAATAGCATGATCATGACCACAAATAGGTGGTAGGCCTTTGGGAGTCTCAAATACCATTAAGTTATTGTCCAAGACCTTTTGCAGATCTTGAGAAATAGATGATTTCAATGTGGGAACCTACAATGAGCATAATTGTGCAATTACGCTTTGTTGTTCTCTCTTTATAAGCTTTATCATTCTATTAAATTTGATTATCTTTCCCATTTTACATGTGATACTCCTTAATTCAACTTTTTTACCTTACGAAAAAAATTTCATGAAAAGTTCTTGAAAAGTAAAAGCTATTGTACCCAAGGATTGTAGCCATTGGGGTCGTAGTACAACATGAGCACCACCCATTGGAATGGAAAGAATTGGGCTATTCAATACATTTTCTCCCATTGGTAGCTTTATATTATGGCACTCTATAGAGCAATTTATGGTTTCTCCACTTGCGACCATCACTTGAAAGTTTGGTGCTGGATATAGGAAGAAATTCAATTCCTTGGCTATCTTACAATGAATACAATTTTGGGTACGGCTATAATCAATCAACACTATTACCTTTTTCTTCTTGATATGTCCTTCTATTTTGATAGTTTGAGGAGTGGTAATTCCTGCCAATGCATTAGAGGATATGGTCAAAATCATTTTTTCTTTCTCTAGTGTTTGTTCCTAGTGTATATCCTCTTCTATTGACGTTTTGTGTTACTTTTCTTCCTCATATTCACAATCTATTTAAAATAATTTCTACTCAACACACTTATGACCTTTAGTGTATTTTCTATGACAATTGTAACAAAGCCCTTTTGCTCTTTTTCTTCTAATTGTTGTGCTGACAACCTTGTAGGTTATGGAAGGCTAGGGGCAACAACACTTCCATATTTATAATTATGAGAGGTAGGCTTCCTTGTTGCCATAATTTTTCTTTCCATTTTTATTGGCAGCCTAAATGCCTTCTCCAATGAATGAGATTCTGAAACCTGACAAACCTAATGTTAAATGTCATCCTTTAAACTCCTTATGAAGACATCAATTCTCTATTTCTCTACAATATCATTTACCCTTATATTCAATTCTTGGAATTCCTCAATGTGCTCTACCATTGAACCATCTTGTCTGAGATTTATCAATTGGCTAAATAAGGTGTTTCTCTTTGTATCCTCTTTGTAACGCTCTAAAAACATATTTAATTACATTTCACATACTGATAACCTATTAAATTATATAATAAAATATCAAGATACGCATTAACATATTAATCTAAACATTAAGATATGTCAATTATAGTTCATATGGTCATTAATTGTTAACATGGGCATCAACATAGTCAACAACAACAATATATAACCATACTCATCACAAGGCTCATGATTATATAAATTATCAACATTATTAGGTGGAAAGTAGAGATTTAATGTTTATGGAATATGGCCAAATATTTCTAATAGTATTCATAGATCGAGGGTCAAGATTTATGTCTAAGTTAGTTATGCTTGTTTAGTTAATTCATCTCTCTTTAATTATTTAAAGAAAATTTCATATGAACACATGTTATAGTTGGAATACTGTATTAAGAAGTTATGGTACTGGGGAATGGTACTATAACAAATGATATATACCACTTAAGAATATCAATGTTAAACTAAGTGTGAATGTGCATGGTTAAAAATATGTATATGTTTTTTTAATAATTTATATATTTTAACGATTAGTTAATTTTAATGTTTTTTTTTAAATCCACGCAACATTACAGGTAAGATGCACTAATTTTTTTTATGCTTATCATGTATTGATTATTATTAGCATTTAATAAAAATTTAATTAATATGGATGTGCTAGTAATTATTGATAATTATATTAAAAGATTTGAAGCCTTAATTATCTTTATGGAATTTGATAGTCTTTGTGTCTACCTTCCAAGTTGACTTAATATGATTGTGACCTCCTTTTGAAGAATTAGATAAAAGTACCATCTTCTATTTTTTGTTTTTATTTTTATTTTTATTTTCCAAGACTTTGTACATTCTCCTTGTATGTTTAATTTGAAAGTCCTTATTGAGTTGCTTCTATAATAATAAGCTTTAATTTTCTTTTAACTTTCTTTTTCCCTAGGTGTTAACTTCTCTTTCTTCAAATCCTTTTCCATATTTTTTAGCATATCTTCACAACTTGATCTATAGTGTCTCTTAAAATAGAATTTGTTAAAATGTAGTGGCTTATCAATAATAATTCAAAGTATTGTTAACTCTACCTTATAGATATTTAATTGCATGACAGCAAAGGCTTGTTAACTCTATCTTATACATATTCATTTGCATGGTAGCGTTATATATACATGTTTACTATGAACCTATTTACATTGTTTTACATTGTCACATAGTTGTCTTATTAAGTTATGTGAGACTAAGGAAGACTTGATTCATATTTCATTATATTAAATAATGCCTATACCATTATGTTCCCTTGTTATATGCACCCTGCCCTTTTTTTAACGTCGAATTTACGCTAGCTATGTAACTTGGGACTGAAATAGGTTAGATATGGATTGGGGTTACTTTGTTACCATGAAATGAGTGTGTCCTTCAACACATGGAACTTATTTGCTAAAAACATTGTGCTCAAATCCCCTCCATGTGAACTGCACATGAACTATTATACTCACCTCATAAGATGGTGGAAGACAATTCTCACACATCAACTATGGTAATTTCCCTGTGATTTGCATCCATTCAAATTTTGTTTCGTTCACGACTTTTAATTCTTCCTATAACTAATGTGTGAGATATTTTTTTTATGAGGAAAGTGGCAATGGCCTTTAGTTCTGTCACTTTAACAATTGGGTATAGTTTGAGTTGTGTCCCATCCTCGTCATATGAGTCATTGGTAAGTTTCTTCATGGCTACTTCAGTGAGAATTGAGAGTGGGTGGATCTCTAAATGGTGTTGCAATGGTGTTTCTTCCCCCTTCCAATTTCATCTTGTTTCCCTCATGCAAAAATACCTTGAAGAGTTTACCACTATTATGGAATTTAGTGGATCATAAGCTCATAGACGTGTGTCCTTTGGGTGCGTCTAGAAGTACCACTCTGCAAAAAATTTCAATTATTTTAAAAATTAAGTTATGGTTCATACTATGCATCCATTGTTTTCTTTTAAGATTATTTCACTAGCCATAGAGCTTGTATTCCCTTTGGGAAATATTGTCTTCTCGGGAACCCTCACCTCTGCAAAAGTAATTGGCATGAGAAAGGTTCAGAACATGATCCTCAAATACCTGAGGGAATTTTTTACTCCTCGCTCAGGTAATACCCACGGTTACAAAGATTTTGGATTTGTGGTTCTCGTGCATCGTCGTGGTAAAGAACTTACAATTCTATGTTTTTCTTATATTTGTATTGCTTGGCTTTTATTCACATTTCTGACGTTGCGAAATGATGCGAATGCATAGGATATATATGTGAATTTACAAAGAAATTATGGTGAGAGGGTGTATATAGGGTATTTCCCTTTCTGTCCACTGCAATGTAGTCATACATAGGTAAAGGAAAATCTTTTCCTTAAGTTTTTTTTTCTTATTATTATTATTATGATTTCCTATTCTGTGTGGTGTAAAAATATCTCTAAAAGTTGATGCCATCCATATTTAATTTACATCTTGATCCTTCCGTCTTACCATAGTCCAATATATGTTATTTCTATGGTGCCTCTACCAACTAAACATTTTGCCTCAGTGGTCCTAGTTAATTAAAATTCTCTTTGAACTCAAGCCTTTACATTGGTTTTCGTTTCTTTCCTGTGATTGATATGGGTTACTATTCTTCCATGTAATGTACCTATTGATTGAAAGTGAGTTATCAAGATATGGTTATGACACATTCTTAGCTTGTGAATCCTTCATCATCATAAATTTATCCTATGCGCCTGTATTTTTGTTTAGAGGTTTGTTCAGGGAATCTTTCATAATTATGGAGGAATATGTTGTGTGTTCTAGTCTCCATTTTTTCAATATATTAATTTCTCGTAGAGTCCATGTGTAATATCAGTTATATATATTTTTTTGAATAGTAATAATATGCATGTTGTATTTAAAAATACTTTGACTATGAATCGATAGAAACGTTCCTTTTAATTAATATCTACAGTGTCATAGGGATAGAAGCATACTCACTATAGTCTTGTATGAACCTTTGTATTTATTCCAAATTTTGAATTTTATTCTCCAGTTTATTTAAATAGTATTGCTATCTCTTAATTTAATGCAATGTGGGTTTATGGGTAACGATTCATTAGTATTTTCATTTCATATTTTTTTTCTATGATTTGACTTTATGATATTTGCCTCAATTGATAAGAAAACTAGAGGAATAAATTCCTTAAATTTTTTCAACTCATATAAGTTTAGATAAAAATCCCTTTCTATGCATGTGAGCACAAGATGCTATTTGTTTTCTATATGTCTATGTTTAGTTTAATAGTTTACTAGTTTCCATTGGTAGTCAATGCATATATGATTTTCATTGTAAGGAGCCACTATACCATGATAGTATTAAAGTTTTACTACAAATATACTCAATCAAATAAGTGATAAATAACAAATCCTTAGTTGACTAGTTGTCAATACTGTCCAATGTTTTTCACTGTAATTACTTTTCATGTATTCTACTCCTCTTCGATTTACACTTAGATATCTTTGTTATTGAAAATTTCCAAATGACTAGTAACACCATTCTTTCTCAGAATTTGGTGGCATTAGTTTAAGTGTTTACTTCACATTTAATCTTTCCATATTCGTTAACTAATACCTATCATACTCATTTTTTTCCTATCTTGACTCGTGCAACCATTTTCTTGCGAAATATATATTATATCAAAGAAGAGAGTTAGCTCCTGCATATGTAGATCTCGAATGTTATACTCAATAATTTCACTTCGATTTTCCCAAAATTATTGTACCAAATCTATCCCTTATAACTTCTTTCGTTTTTCTAGAAAATTGTTTTTGACAAAGTTTAATAATAGCTATCTACACGGGAATGTAAAGTTCTATGAATAAACTTTGGAACATTACCATATATATGACCCTATGAAACCATGGAATATATCCGCTTTTCATCTCCTGTACGTGTTTCTTTAAAATACAATATATTCTCACTAATTTTCCAATATCTATATGCATCTATTCTTAAATATTATTGTTTAATGCAAAATTATTAAGCATCAAAATTATGTGCAGTATTCATATACATCACACTAATTTCAGCACTCAAAGATATCAAAACCAAACAATAATTCCCATTTACCAAACTAATTTTAGAACTATTCTCGGAAGTAATTATACACAATTTTTATAACAAAAATCATTGTAGCAAATCGTACCTGGTGAGCACATTCACTGCCCAACCATGAACTATACCTCCAGCTCCCCTCAAGCTTAGAGAACTTTCCAAAGAGATGAAAAACCTATGTTTATTTCTTTATTAGGTATTTCATACCTTTCTTCCATGTTACATGTTTACATTAGCAATGTCCCGCATTTGTGGTCCTCCCCAATCACTTTCATAGGCTTTCGTTTTAAATCCTCCTTTTATCTCCTGTGATGCTTTATGCTTTTTCAGGCTTAGCATCCTTCCTTAGATAATCACTATATAAGAGATTTAACTTATTTTCTCTCATATCCATCAAATATCATCTAGAACTTTATATAGAATATTTCTCATGGAAAAATTATTTCATGCAAGGATGTTAATTCAAAGTGTCTCATTCCCAAGTATTTCCAATCCTATTATTTATTAATCAATAAAATTTATCTGTTTACCTGATATCTCAATGTAATCTATGGATTTTCCACCATTCACATTATATACTCAGTTTAAAATAACAACAATCAACCTGAAAGTACGGAGGGGTATTACATTCTTCGGCCCTTTTATTCTACACTTTCCCTCGCATTTATTGTACCAGCTACATCCCTCTAGAACAAAGTTGGATAATTTTTTAGAATTTCTTCTACTGACTCCCATGTGGACTGTTTGGGAGTAAATTTCTTCCATTAATGTTTATCTCGAATGACGACTCGATTTTAGAGCCAAATCTCTTACTTGTCGAGGATCCTGAGAGGTTCCTCCAAAAAGTCTTCTATGGGTTCCACTTGTAGAAATTTCTAGTCAATAATGTGAGAACCATCATGTACATATTTCTTAAGTAACGACACATGAAAAAAATTATCAACTTTAATGTGACTAGATAGTGTTAATTGATAAGCTGCATGTCCTATTTCTTCCAAAATCTCAAATGACCCAGAAAACCTTGGTGGCAATTATGGACAAGTTCCCATTCTTAATGTAATTTTCCTGGGGTTCACTCTCAAATATAGATTATCTCTGACTTTGAACTCTTCATGTGTTCTCATTTTTTCTGCATAACTTCTTGGTCGGTCCTAACATGTTTTAATATTCTCTTGAATTATTCATATTGTTTGCCCCATTTTGTGCAAGGAATCTAACCTGAGAATGAATTTATCATCTGGTTGACTCGAACTAGGTGGTGTATGGAATTTTATGCCATATAATGCTTCAAAAGACATCATTTATATAGATTTTTTATCACTTTTGTTGTAGGAATAATCTACTAAATTAATAAAATCCTCTTATTTTGTAGGTTTATCCATGAGATAGATTGTGACTATGTCTTCCAAAATCTGGTTGGTTCTCTCACTTTATCAATCCTTTTGAGGATGGTATGTAGTGCCAAAATTTAATTTAGTCCCCATGACCCCAAATAATGGCTTCCAATAATTTGAGGTGAATTTGGCATCCTTGTCTCATACTATCATCTTGGCTACTCCATGTAACTAAAAAATATCTGTCAAGAATATATGAGCAATTTGTGCCATGCCAAAAGTGGGATGCCTTAATTAAGGTATCCACCACCACCATGATTAAGTCATGCTTTCTCTTTTTCCTTTGTATCCCTAGGATAATATCTAAATAAATTATTTCCAATTTCCATTTAGGGATATGTAGTGGATTCATCAGCCCAATAGGGTGTTGATTCTCAATCTTTACCTGCTCATCTTGAGAAATATTCAACCACCTGTTTCTTCATTCCAGAAGAAAAGATTTTTTTCCTTAATGTTGTGACCCTCTTTTGGTATCCTCGGAGTCCTCAATAAGTTTTCTTATTAAATTCAGCAAGTATTGGTTGTTTCAAAGTATGTACATTGGGAACATACAATCGTATTCTCTAAATCAACAATCTTGTAGAATTCTCTGCAGAAACATGACTATTAATCTGCGATAATTTTTGCTAAATTTCGAAGTATTTCTGGTCATTGTTTATGGAATACCTAATGTTCTCTGAGAAATATTTATTAGTACTACTAAAAACCACTTCCATTAGATTATGAGCATGTCTTCTCAAAGTGTGTCCTAGCTTGTTTTCTTTCCCTTTTATGTGTTTTATGTCGAACTCAAGTTCACTAAGGAATGCCATCTAACTAGACTTTTTAGCAATGATATTTGGTTGGCTAAAAAGATGTTTTAGTCTTATATCATTAGCTAACTAAATGAATTCCTTCCCTAGGAAATAATTCCTCCACATCTTTCAGGAATGTATGAGAACAACTAACTGTAAATAATACACAACATAGTTTATTTTATGTATTTTCAACTTCCTATACTCATAACCTATAACATAATTCTCCTATAGTAAAACACCCCCCCATCCTTCAATTAAAGCATCAATGAAAACTGTAAATTCCTTATTTGGATCTACAAGTTTTTAGATACAAGCGATTGTAAGTAAATGTTTCAACTCGCCAAAATTATTCTCACATTTTGTAGGCCATTCAAATTTTATTCCTTTTTCTGAAATGATGTGATATGATATGTTATTCTAAAAATTCCCTCTATAAAGCTACAGTAATATCCGATGAGTCCTATAAATGATCAAATTGCAGACACATCCTTTTGCATGAGCTAGTTAACCATGGAGTTAACCTTTGCACAATCAATTATTAGTCCTTCCCTTGCAATTATGTGGCCCAGGTATTTTATTTTGGTTTTGTAGAACTCACATTTTCTAATTTTGGAATATAACTCATGTTCCCTTAAAGTTTGTAGCACCAATTTTAAGTGTTCCTTATGTTCTTCTTCAGTTTTGGAATATACCAAGAGATCATCGATAAATACCAACACAAATTTATCCAGGTATTTGTTGAATATAAGATTCATCTAGCACATAAACATTGTTGGGGCATTATTAATACCAAATGGTAACACTACAAATTCATAGTGTCCATATATAGTCCTAAACATTGTCTTATGAATATCTTCACTTCTCATTCTTAGTTAATGATATTGAGTTCTTAAGTCAATTTTGGAAAAAATAGCTGCGACCCTCACTTGATCTAATATGTCATCAATATGGGGAAATGGGTATTTTGTTTAATGGTAAACTTGTTTAGTTGTCGATAACCAATGCATATTCTAAATGTGCCATCCTTCTCTTTGAAAACTAATACAGATGACCCCCATTATGACACATAAGACCTAATATAGTGCTTTTCAATCCTAATTTCCCCTCCTAAGGCTAATTCAGTCGTGTCATCCCTATTTGCATTCATTCATCTTTTTTATTGTTCATGGCTTTTGCTTATGCCTGTAGCTGATGTCTGAGAATTTTTTGTTTTAGTATCACGCATGTGGTGATGGCCTTTATTTATGTTACATTGAGAGGTGGGTAGAGTTCAAGTCATGTCCCATGCTCATCATATGACTTATTGGTAAGTTTATTCATGGTTCCTTCATCGAGAACTAAGAGTGGATGGATCTCTAAATGGTGTTGGAATGGTGTTTTTTCTCCCTTCTCATTTTGTCTGGTTACGTTGGTGCACAAATCCCTTGAAGAGTTTACCATTGTTATGTATTTTTCCAGAGTAGAAGTTTGTAGGCAGGCATTCTTTGGGTGCCTTTCGAAGTACCACTCTACAGAGGGTCCACCGACTCAGTTCACACACAAATTATATGTTCTCAAGTAATTTCCTCTCGATTCTATGTACCTCTTGCTTAAAATGTTGGTATTTCGAATTAAATTTTCCTTCTAAAATTTTGAATTAAGTTATGGTTCGCTTTATGCATCAATTTTTCTCTTTTCTCATTATTTCACTAGAAACGGAGCTTGTATTCCCTTTGGGAAATACTTCCTTTTGTAGAAATCTGGCCTCTACAAAAGTACTTGGTGCATAAAGCATTCGAAATAAGATCCTAAAACACTAAAGGGAAATCTGAGTCCTCGCTTAGGTAAATACCTAGTGTTAAGATTTTTGATTTGTTGTTCTAGTGGATCACCATGGTAAATAGTTTACAATTTTAGGTTTTTCTTGTTGGTGTTTTTTTTTCATTCCTTGGTTTTTGTTCTCATTTTTGGCATTTCCAACTGATGTTAACCCACAATAATTTTTTTGTAAATTTACAAGGATATCATGGTGAGAGGGCGTATATAGGGTTTTTTCCTCTTGATCCAAAGGAATGGAATCACATATAAGTACAGATAATTATTGTCCTTAAGATCTTATTCCCTTTTTGTTTTGATTTCCTATTCTGCATGGTGTAAAAATGCTCCTGAAAGATGATGCCATCCATATTAATTTTCCAGGTGCATCCTTCCATCCTACCACAGTCTAGCTAAATTTGTCTCATCACGGCTTGAGGTTATACTTACAATTCTCTCCGAACTCAAGCCCTTACAATGGTTTTTGTTTCTAGCTCGTGATTGATATGGGTTATTGTTATTACTTGTAATGTGCCTATTGATTAAAAGTGAGCTAGAAAGATAAGGTTATTACACATTCTTAGCTTCTGACTTCTTTATCAATATAAATTTGTCCCATGTCCCTATGTTTTTCATTCTAGGTTTATTGAAGGCTTGCTTCATAGTTATGGAGGAAAACCTTGTACATTGTATTCTCCAACTTAGTTTTTTATATATCAATCAATCGTAGAGTCCCTATTTAATATGTGCATTTTTTTCTTTTTAAATAATTATAATATTCATGTTGTATTTACAAATCTCAAACTATGAGTCACTATAGGCAACCCTTTTAATTAATCTCTGCAGTGTCATAGGGATAGAAGCATACTCGCTGCAACCTTGTATGAACATTTGTATTTTTTCCATATTTTGAATATTGTTCTCTCATTTAATTAAATAGTGTTGTTACCTCTTAATTTAATTCAATATGATTCAATGGGTATTGTTTCACTACTCTTTTCATTGCATGTTCATTTCTATGATTTGAGTTTGCAATATATGCCTCAGCTGATAAGAAAACCAAAGGAATTACTTCCTTAACTATTTTCAACCCGTATAGGTTTAGATAAAAAGCCCTTTCTATGCATGTCAACACAAGTATCTATCGTTGTTCTATTTCTATAGGTTTAGCTTAACAATTTACTAATTTCATGTGGTAGTTAATGCATATACAATTTTCACTTTCATAAGCATATCTACGAGGGTAGTATTAAAATTTTACAACAAATAACTCATAAATAGAAAATCCCAATTTGACTATCTATCAATAATGTCCATTTTTTTTTGTTGTAATTTCTTTTCATGTCTTCAATTGAAGAATATTTGATTTACAATCAAATATGTTTATTATTGAAAATTTCCAAATGACAAGTAACACCGTACACGATGGCACTAGTTTAAGTAATTACTTCTTATTTGATCTATGTTGACTCGTGCATGTAGTAAATTATTTTTTTATGAAATATATATTAGACCAAAGGAAAGAGTTAGTTTGTGTAGATGCAAATATTGAATGTTATACCAAGTAATTCCACTTCGATTTTCCCATAATTATTGTACCAAATCTATCCCTTATAACTTCTTGAGTTTTTCTCGCGAATTGTTGTTGACAAATTATTATAATAATAGCTATCTAAAATGGAATGTTCTACAAGTAACCTCAATAACCTTACTATACATACAACCCTACAAAACGTTGGAATAAATCCTCTTTTCATTTCCTATAGAATTTTCTTTAGAATACGATATGTTATCACTAACTTTTCAATCACTATATGCATATATTCTTAGATATTATTGTTTAGTGTAAAATTATTAAGCATGAGAATTATGTACAAAACTCATATACATAACACTAACTTCAACATTAAAAGATATTGAAACTAAAAGCAAAATTCCTATTTACCATACTAATTTTAGAACTATTCTAACAAATAATTATGCACATATTTTCTAATGAGAATCATTGTAGTAAATCATACTTGGTGAGCACATTCGCCACCCAACCATGAACTACACTTCCAATTCCCCTCGAGATGAGAGAAATTGTCGACAAGATAACAAAATTTTGTTGATTTCTCTGCTAGGTATTTCATGCCTTTCTTCCATGTTAGATTTTTCCATTAGCGGCATCCTGGTTTTATGGTCTTCCACAACTACTTTCGAGGATATTCCTTAAAATCCCACTTCTATATCCCATGGTTCTTTATTCTTGTGCAAGCTTTGAGTCTTTCCTGAACTAAGCAATTTAATGGATTTTCCTCCTATTCATTAAATCTTATCTAGAAATTTATCTAGAATCTTTCTCATAGAAGAATTATTTCAGGCAAGGATGTCAATTTTGAATGTCCTATTGCCAAGTATTTCCAATAATGTTATTTATAAATTGATAAATTTATATATTTACATAAAATCTCAATTTACTTCACAATAGAAAGTAATTTTAAAATAACATCAGTCATTAAGGTACTAAGGGGTATTACAATTTTATGTTTTCTTTCTCCCAAGTGCTACCTCCTTGTTCAAATCATTTTTAATATTCATAAATAACATAATCTATTTAAGGTTGGATAGAACAAAAAAAAAATCTCCCTATTTCGTGTTGAAACCTATGATGAAGTAGAATATCTAAATAACTTTCTCTTTAAACTTTGGGTACTTTAACAAGTATTATAGATGCATATCTTAATAATTTTCTCTTGAAACTTTGGTTTTTTAAGAAACATTATATATCCATCTTACCCAAAGATACTTGAAGTGTTACAACAATATGGATTTGCATATAAATTTGAGTTTTTTATTACTTTATATAATACATAGATTTCTTATTATTATTATTTCAAATGATATATAATATGTAAATTGTTGACATTGAATAATTCTAAATTTAGCATAGGAGTTGAAATATTTTATTGCAATTTATATATATAGATAAATATGTTTATATTTTTTCTAAATTGTATATTAATATTAAATGAACATTTGATAAGATTATTATTGTCTCCATCCATAGGATTATAAAAACAATATTGGGCCTCCATTTAAATATGCATCATATGCTTTTTGAGTGCTTAAATATGGAGGTGGAACAAAATCAATTTGGAATGTCTCTCTCCATGCCTACTAGATGTCCCGTAAACGGCCATAGTTCAGTGTTATGAAGGCTTCACGCCAGGTTTTCCTGTTTCAGAATTTCAACCCTTTTTCTACAATATTGTCCACGACTATTACCGTGTTCGGAATTTTGAGGCAACGAGATAAAACAAATATGAACAACTTACGAGTTGTGATTCATCAAATGTAATCATAATTCTCTGAACATGGAATCATGATAGTATATTTTCATTTTTTTTTTATGGATTAGTTTTGTTTTATTTTTATTTATTTATTTATTTATTTTTGTAATCTGAGTATGACCTTTTCTATTAACAAAAAATAGTATTTACAGCAGCTTCAGGATGGTCTCACCCCGCCCCGAAGGGAAACCAAGTCTCTTGACCATCCAAAATTTGTCACATTAAACCAAAAATAGGAATTAACCACCTTTTCAAACCATGTTTCATATTCAGTTTCTATTTCTATATCCATACTATTACCTACATACTGCTTCCTACATGTAAAAACAGCAAAAGATTTCATGCCTACAGAAAAACAAAAGCAAGGTATCTCCCAAAAACAGCAAGAACATGCCTTTGATCACTACTTTCCAGGTTCAGCTTGCTAGCCTTTCTCCTTTTTCACCAGCACTCCACTTGCCATGAGCTACTGCTGCAGATCCTCCAATGTTTTTTCTTGCAGGAGCATGGTGATGACTATGTCCTTCAATTCTTTTTTCACATTAGGGAGACTCCGAACCATTTCTGCCATCTCCATGGCTACCTGTTCTAAAGCTTTTGCCGGAAGCCTCTTCATGACCCAATAAAAATGGAGAGACTATTTGTAGAGGGTCATTCTTCCTCTGGCATGGCCAGGATCAGGCATAGTGGCAACCCAATCTTCCATTTCTTCTTCTAATTGAGCCTATATAGCTTCTTGTTCTCAATGCTCCATTATTCTCCTAATCTTGGGGTTTGAATTCTCCCTGTACTCCTGCTCAGCAATTCTTATTCGGTCTCCAATAGTTTGTCTTGTCCGCCTGGTATCATCTCCCGCCGTGGGTTCAGCTTCCGTCTCCTGGGGAGGGCTGCCCTGATGCCCCCTCCAGCTTCTACCCTCCGCCACGTCCTTTCGCTGGCGACCACCACGGCCCCTTCGACCTCGACCTCTTCTCCCTCTGTCGCGCAGGCCTCCCCTGCCCCTGCCAATGAAGCGACCCAAGCCTTCGTCTGCGTCCTCGCTCTCCTCGCCCGGTAATCGTTTCTAGCGATTTCTCCAGGCCTCCTCTTCCTGGTTGCCCTTCGGCTCCTCGTTTTCCTCTTCTGAAATCTCGACAAACTGGATATGCGGGTTCCCCTCGGCATCCACCTTTCGATTGCCCTTCAAGTCTGCAGGGAGTTTACGATGGTCCTCAAGCCCCCTGCTGCGCAACCATCTCCTTCCGCTCCCACTGCCTTCCCCTTCCATTATCCCTCTTCCGCTGCAGGTTGCTCCTCTCACCTTCCTCACAGTAGCTTTCCCCATACACCCACGCTCAGGGTATCTGCATGCATGATTTAAGTGGTCCTCACAGCGAATAATCCCTTGCTTTCTTCAGGTCTTAACACCCCTCGTATCGTTTGTATCATTACCAAAGTAATGGATGTAGATAATCCTAAGGCCCATCACATAATGATTCAACCTGCTCACCATCCTTCCGTCCTGTCAGCTACTCAGAGCACCTGCACCACTGAACCCAAGATCTGCATTCTCCCTCTGTCGGCCGCTCCAATTTCCTGTATCACTCATGCCTTGATAATTCATGGTTACTCCTTTGATCGTGCGCCACCAGAACATCACATATCTCCACGCCAGCTCATCCAGCCCGATCGGGCTCAGTTTCCTTCTGTAGAACTCTTTGTTGCTTCCTCATGATCAAGGTTTAAAATAGTTTTGAGCCCTTCCCAGCTGTGATCCCTCTCCAGGGATGGCCAACTTCTATCCAGTTTACTACCTGCTTCCTTGCTACCCCAATTCGCAAGGAAGTCCGCCGCCTTGTTCCCATCTCGGCAGACATGTTTAATGGTTTTATATTCAATCTTGTTTAGCATTTCCTCAATGTCTTTTATGATGGCTGCTGTCCTCCAAATTTTGGCGACTTTATCCCATCTCTGTCCATCCTTGAGTTTCCGAAGCATCTCAGTCGTTATCTCTGAATCCCCTTCTATTTCCTGGTTCAGGTATCTATTTTGAACAGCTATCCTCAAGCCTTCGTGCACAGCCCAAAGTTCAGCTTCATTGTTCGTCATCTCTCCTACCCATTTAGTGAAAACCCACCTGGTATTTCCTTCTCCATCTCGGAAAATACCGCCAAGACCTGCCGGGCCTGGGTTACCCTTCGAAGCTCCATCGAAGTTTAGTTTAATGGAATGAATCTCGGGATATCTGAAACGGTTTGGGCTTTGGACCTGTGGGTTGCTTTGTCTTTCTTTTCTTGGTTATATCAAATTGAATTCTAGGTTTAGCAGTGAGGCTATTCTCCCTTCCCGTTGGTCCATCTTCCAATCTTCCTCGTCCCATTTTTCTGACAGCACAGTTTCTCTGATTGCTTTACTTATCTCTTCCCAAACCTTTTCTGTCCTACTGTTTTGCCCCCTGAAAATTCTTTTGTTGCGTTCCTTCCATATGAACCAGATTACAAAACCAACGGCCAGGCTCCATATTCTTCTGACCACTTTGCTTTGGAATTGCCCTGTTCCCCATTGCCCTATGGTCAGGTGGATGTTTTTCTGGTCTCTCATTGTTTTACCAAATAGACCTCTGATCTTTTCCCAAATGTATTCTGCGAAAGGACACTTATTTAGAAGATGTTCTTGGTTCTCTGCTTCTTCGTTACATAAGCTGCATCTTGACGGGCCTTGAAAACCCCTTTTTATGATTTTATCCCATGTTAAAATCTTTCCTTTTCTGACCAACCAGGTAAAGATTGTGACTTTTGGCCACCATTTGCCTTCCCATATCTTCTTCCAATCTTGATCTTCTTCATCCTGATTTTGTCTTGTACTCAGGAAGTAGGCTTCCTTTACTGTGAATGATCCTCTCATTGTTTTGCCCCATCTTAGGATGTCCTCGCCAGTCCTGTTTCTAATTTTCCTGAGATCCATCTCTCTAAGGTAGCCTTCCTCTATCTCTCTATTTATGTTTTCGGTCCATTCTCCTGGTTTTTTCCACTTTCTCCATATTTCTCCGCTCTCTTCTTCCACCCAATAGTCCTTTACTTTAGCCATCCCTAGCCTTTGAGCTCTCTGCTGAAGGTCTTGAAGGGTTTGTATTTCGTTCATCTTTCTTTTTTGCTGCCATCCATCTTCCCAGAATTCAGCTTTCTCCCCCCCCCAAATCTCCCAGAAAGGCATACTGCTTGATCAATTCCCTGTTCTGGCTTGCCAAGTTCCAAATTGATGATCCTTTGGGGGTGTTCTGGATTCTCAGTTTTTCCTCTATTTGTTTCGGCATATTGTATTTGTATTCCCAAATCTTCTTCCATACGTCTGTCCCTCCTTGCAGCCACCTCCACCATAATTTAGCCCCTAGAACCTTATTCAGAGTTTCAGGGTCTCTCACCCCAAAACCTCCTTCATCCTTCCTTTGGATCAGGTTTGCCCAAGAAACGAGGGCCCATTTTCTCTGTTGAGTTGGAACTCCCCATATAAACTTTCCAAAAATATCTCTTAGTTTTGCACAAACGCCTTTCGATGCTGCTCTGATAGACAGGGTATACACTGGAATTGATTGGAGAACAGCCTTTAGAAGGACTATGCGGCTGGCGATGTTCAGAGACCGGAACGACCAGTTTGATAACCTTTTTTTTATTTTGTCAATAACCTCCTGCCAGTTCTTCATGCGCGTTGGGTGGATTTCCAGTTGATTACCTAAGTACTTAGTGGGGATTTCTCCTTGTTTGAAACCCAAGGTTCTAGTGAGGTGAGCCTTTATTGCCTCCGGGGTATTAAAAATGAAAGTGCACGATTTTTCCTTATTGATCTCCATGCCAGACGCTTCCGAGAAAATCTCCAAAACTTCCTTGATTATTCTGACTTCCCTGAGGCTGACTTCTCCGAAAAGCATAATATCATCAACAAATTGTTGATGTGTGATGGTTAGATTGTTTCCCCAAAGCTTTAAGCCTCTGAGCTTATTTCTCCTAGATTCTCTTTTGATAATTCGACCGAGACCATCTGCTGCTAAAATGAAGAGAAAGGGTGATAATGGGTCACCTTGCCTGATCCCCCTAGAGGCATTAAAGGGTTTCGACGGATTACCGTTGACCAGTATTGAGAAAAAGGGGGTGGAGACCATACTGAAAATCCATTCAATCTAACGCTTTGCAAAACAATATGCTTCCAATACTGCACAGAGATATCTCCAGTTCAGGCGATCATACGCCTTTGAGAGATCCAACTTAATCATCATTCCTTTCCTCTTATGTTGGTTAAGTGAGTGTATCATTTCTTGGGCCACCACTAGACCATCTAGAATTTGCCTTCCTTCAACGAAGCCTGTTTGCTCAGGGGAGATAATGCTTGGAAGGAGTGGTTTCAGTCTTTTTGCTACCAGAGTTGCAATTATTTTATAAATAACGTTGCATAGAGCAATGGGGTGAAAAACTTGGGCTTCCTCAGAGTTATTAGATTTAGGAATTAAAGTTAAAAAGGTGGCATTCATACCTGACCACATTCTGTTCTTTACCCGAGATTCTTCAACCACTTCCAGGATATCCTATCCTAGAAACTGTCAACCAGCTTGATAAAATTCAGCCGTGAATCCATACGGTCCCGGTGCTTTTCCTTTTTTCATGTTCATAACTACCTCTTCAACTTCTGCTAGTGTTGCTATGCGCATGAGTCCTTTGTTCTGCTCCTCTGTGATCATTTTTGGGATTTCCTTACAGATTTGATTGATTTCTGCCCCTCTGTCATCCTGGGATTCAGTGAGGATCCCCTTATGATAGTCATTTAGGACTTGCTCAATTCCATCTTGTTCTATTACTTTCTCTCCGGCTTCATTTTTAATTGAGAAGATCCGATTCTGTTGCCTGTGTTGGATCATTGCTTGATGGAAGAATTTAGTATTCCTCTCTCCTTCCCGTAACCAATTTATTCTAGACTTCTGCTTCCATTGGATCTCCTCCTACTTTCTCCTTTCCTCCAGCTGGCTTATTAATCTGCTCTCCTCCTTACACCTTTCGTCATCTCTTCCTTCCAGGATAATTTGCTGCTGCACCTCCTCCATTGCCTTTTCAAGTTTTTGCTTTTCCTCAAAAATATTCCCAAAGTCCTCCTTGTTCCATTTTCTAATTTTATGTTTCATCTCCTTAAGCCTTAATTGGAAAGTATGCATTTTGCATTGACCTCTGAATTGACTTCGGATCCACCATTCTTCTAATTTATTTAGGAAATCCGGGTTTCTAAGCCAAAAGGATTCAAAGCGGAAAGGTTTCTTGTTGTTGATTTTTTTATGTCAATTTCCAGACAAATCGGCCAGTGATCAGATCCTAAGCCTAGGAGGATTTTGGCCTCTATGAAAACATGTTTATTCAGAACTTGCTCTAATAGGAGGAATCTATCCAGCTTTGACACAATCTGATTCCTGCCACCCTTATTCCAGGTGAACACCCCATTTGTTGTTGGGGTGTCTACTAGTCTTAGATTTGTTATGAGTTCATTGAAATCATCCATACTTGGGTCCTGCCTCCTAATGCCTCCGCGTTTCTCGCCTAGGTCCCTGATCAAATTGAAATCGCCGCCTATTATCCATAAATCGTCTGGGATTAGTTTTCTTACTGCCTGAATATTCCTCAAAAAAAAAATTCGATCCTTGGGGAGATGAGGTCCATACACTCCGGAGATGAGTATTCTTTCTTTTGTTCCTGCTATCCTGCATACTCTAGAAAGGATTCTGGGTAAGCTAATCCAATTCTCAAAAGTGACCTCCTCTGGGTTCCAAAATATCGCTAGGCCACCAGCTGCCCCCTCCATGTCCTGGGCCATAACTTCAAATTTTGATTTTGATTTATCCAAAATTTCCTGTATCTACTGTTGATTCATTTTGGTTTCTTGAATCATCATTATACTCGGTTTGTCTTTCTTCAACCTCTCCTTCAGCTACCTCTGCTTTCCTTTACTGTTAAGACCCCTTATATTCCAGCTTGTGATGATCATTTACAACTTTTTGGGAGGGGGGTGGAATACCTCAGACAGAGGTATTGCCTTTCCAGAATTAACAAGAGTTTCCCCTACTGTTTGGATCGTCTCATTCATGGGTTTCCTCCCTCTTTTCCTTCCTCCTTTGCCATGTCCGTCCAATCCTACTGTCTGAGACCCTGACGCTTCTAAAAGTTCCGGTCCTATCTCCGCCATTCCCCCTTTTTTTTCCTTAAATTTTTGATAGGCCTCCTTATATTTTTGTTTTTGGATTTCAGGGATGAATCTCTCATCTAAATGTCGCCATTCTTGCAGGAGTTTTTTCATTATCCGTTCTTCTTCAGTTCCGATCTCTTTCTGTTTGTCTGACCCTTTTTTGGGGGGCTCTTCTGGTTTATCCTGGTGCTCTCCCATTTCAACTTCGGTTTCTTTCGTTTGGCTGTTGGGTTTGCCTAGGGCATCCGTTGTGATTTCCATTGGGACTGTCTCCACAATCGGTTCTTCTTGTTTACCTTCTTCAGCCTCCTCTTCCTCATCTTGTAGGGCTTGGAATTTATTTTGATTTTCCACGGGGATGTTTTTTCCCTTTGTTTTCTCTTTTTGTCCCTCGGTCCGTGTCTTCTGTCTCCTCTGGACTTCCTTAAACCCCCTCTCTTCTGTTTCAGTTGCCATTGTTTTCATTTGCTCTTCTTCAATTATTCTCTTAAGCTCTCCTTCCCTATTCTGAGGACATTCTCTGTACAGGTGACCATACTCGTGGCACTTCTGGCACCGAAAAGGAATGTGCTCGTAATCTAAAGGTTGCTGCCAAATTTCATCGTGGTACTCGACTTCCACAAATTCTGGCAAAGGTTCTGCTATATTCATAAATACGCAGATCCTTGCATATGAGGTGAATTTTCCCCTTTTGGTTGATTCTGCAACTTTGACAAAGGCCCCTATGGAGTTGCCAATTCCTTCGAGAATCTCAGGGTTCCAAAACTTTGAAGGTAATCCGAACAGACGAACCCAAACAGGAGCAGCAAACAGTTTTTCTGCATCCGGGTTGTACCTTTCCTCCCAATGCCTCATGAATAGGCCTGCATTATTCATAAAGTATGGCCCCTCTTCGAAGATTCTTTCCTTATCCTCTAGATTCATGAAAATGACAGTAAAGAAACCCTTAGCTCCCAGTTTCAGATCTAGATGCCCTTTGGGTTTCCATCTTAGTTGGATCCATTTAACTAAATCCCTCTCCGATGGCCAAAACCCTATGAACTTACAGATTAAAGCATGGTCTTTCATGTAACTTCGATAATCTTCCAGTTTGTTGTTTGGAATCACATACCTGGGTCGTTTCTGGGCCCTTGGAAGACATCTTCCCATTTTTGCTTGCCATCGATTGCCTAGTACCGGAATATCTTTTGCGTTGTCCATCTGTGGGTTTGTTTTGCTGCCCCCGCTGGATTCCCCTGCCACTACGTTTTTAAAGGAGGGGATCTCTCCCCTCCCCGTGGTACCTTCCATGGGGTCCTTTAGGAGTCACTCGATCGAATTGAGCTTCGCTGACTTGTTTCCCTCTGTACAGAAACCTCACCAATCTGAATGTGGATTCCTGCTCGATCCCTGACCGTCGTTGATCCAGAAACGCTGCTTCTGAAGCGCCGACACCCTGCAAACCCTAGCGTTCTCTGTCAGAGCGATTCGTCCTCATCCTCTCTCACTCCCTCTTTTCATTTCACACTCACAAAAGTTAACAAAGATATGTATGCCTAAAAAGATATGCGAATCTATCCTAATGCAACAAATATATGCTGATGCAAGATTCAAAACAACTCTAAAAACAAGAAATGAAAGTTTCTTGCTTATCAATTTTTTGCCACTTAATGTCTAGATGGAATATGAGATGCTACCATTCATTTCGTCTAAACACTAAAAACAAATTTCAAGACAAACATAAAGCACTTTCATTCACTAAAAGGAAACCAAATGAAAACCAAGTTCAAGAAAGCAAAACGAAGTTTTTCAAAAAGTTTTCTTCAAAGCAACAACAAAAGAGTCTTTTCAAAAATGCTCTCAATAGAACTGAAACTTGTGATTGAAAAATAGGCAACAAACACTTTTGCAAGTTGACACCACACAATGGATGAAAACTCAACAAACATAAATATGTTTAAAGATGCCCTTAACAATCAAAAGCAACAATGAAAGCTTTGGCAACAAGGACCAAAAATATTAAAAAGACAAATTTCAAGAAAGTATCAATCAACAACTTTCATGAAACAAAGAAGTAGATGGTCACAAAAAGTGGTTTTGTCAAGCAAACAAAAGGTCACCAAAAGAAAGATTTAACACAAAGATTGAGGCCAATCTTTCTGCCCTGATGAATTAGAGCAGCCAAGATTCTAGCAAGAAATCTTGCGTGCTTTAGCAGAAAACGATGATGCTTGCAACAACAAAAACAAGACCAATACCCCTTACAATCAGAGAGAATTGAGAGCAAGATGCTTGCTGTAAAACAAACAACTGATCCTGGAAAATGACTATTTCAGACTGAATGAAACCACTAGATAGACCTTCAGATACAAAAAGATTTACAAATATTGAAAATTGCAAGATATACGTGACTGTACTTATGTACAGAGTGCGTGTATATGCGACTGATCCTAAGGAAACCTGCGTATATGCGGTTTGACTTGAAGAAACAAGCATATATATGCTACTGTAACTAAGAAAAATGTCGTATATAAAAGATTTCAAGAAAAATAAAAAACAAACTGAAGAAACTGACAAAACAGAGAATTCAAGAA
>APFE030877018.1:11298-103982 GCA_000404065.3 Pinus taeda | reverse complement strand
ATTAAATAAAAATATATATCTCTAATGATAAATATATTTGCTTTCTAGACTTCTCGTTCTTTTTTATAAAATGTGAGAATTAAATAGAAGACTGCAATAATTTTAGATCTTCTGTTCGAATTTTCTTCCAGAACAGAGGAGAAACAATCAAATATTGGAGTTTTGACAACTGGTTGGGCTTTCAATGGAAGTTCAACGGCACGATTTTAGATAACTTAGAGAGTGGCACATATTACCTTTCCCTCCTCTCAGATCCTTTGGCTGCTTGGTTTCATTTGAGATACTGCAAAAGCCCAGCAAACTAGCAAATATGTGAACATAAAAATTATTTACATATCAGAAAGAAATATGTATTACACATAGTGACAGTTCTTTAATGATAAGATTTGATGAGACTTTTGAATTTTTTATTGTAAAATATTAAGATTACATAATCATATTATGAACATAACAATAGTTGAGAGGTAAACATAACTCATCATGGGCAGCATTTTAAGAGAAAAAAAATGATTTTTATTTAATAAATTTATTATATATTAAATAAATACTATATATATATATAATGTTATTAGCCCCAATAGGCTTATATATTTGACCTTGTGAGGTTAATGAGACTTTGATTTTTAATTAAAATTATTAAAGATACATATCATATATGACCATAATAAATGAGAGTAGGCATTAACTCATCCATGGTGCAGCTTTGGGAAAAAAAAAAAAAAATGAATTTTATATTTAATAAATTTATATTATATTAAAATAATATTATATATTCTATAATGTTATTAGCTATAGGCTTATATATTTGAACCTTGTGGTAGATGAAAGTTTGGTGAATTATATATATATAATCGGAATATCTCTGAGCGTGCAATGGACTGATGCGATTTCACATAGGGTAGTGGAAAGGATTACTCTTTTGCTTTATAATTTGTAGAAATTAATTTTTAATTAATTTATATAACTGAATAGCCTGGATTTTGTCGTTTCAATAGGCAAGGCCAGAGAGAAGAATTGATTTTAAATGAAAATGTTGAATTAGCGTTTACATTATAGATGGACAGCTTAGGCTATGCACCAAGGATCCTCATCTTTTAGCTAATGTGCACTTTTGAGAGTTTGTTTGAGCATATAACTGTGGTAGAGATCCAAAACCATCATTTAATTCAGTGTGGAATCTACTTTTGAATAAGTTCATTTTGTATAGATATTGAAGGTTTAGAAATTCAATTAATCTAAATAATTAAATCTAAATCCATTTGAACTCTGTAATAGTTGTGCTTAAATTAAATTATATTAATATATAATATTAAGCTATTAAAGTTAAAGCATTCTTTCTTTTTTAAGCTATATTATATGTATTTTAGTTTAATTTTGCAAAGCATGATGTTTAGGTAATTTCATTATTATAATATTTATTTTTCTTTATTCTTTCTTGAAATGTTTATTTATATGTATTGTAGTTAATTTTTTGCGGCACTTCTGTTAGTAATTCATAATATAATATTATTTTTCTTATCCTTCTTGAGATGTTTTATGTTTTAGAGTACTTTTTTCTACACGTTTTTTTCAAAAATATAGAGATTGGAAATTTACTACTATAGTCAAAATTGAAGCAAAACTTCATTGAGAAACTCATATTTCTTTTTCCAAACATGCTTTCTTCCAAAAATATAGAGATTGGAAATTTACTACCATACTCAAAATTGAAGCAGAACTTCATTGAGAAACTCATATTTAAGTAGAGCTTTGGATATGGTGAGCCAGAGTTACTGAATCCGTTGGAATTTCTGGAAGAATCAGAAACATGTAGATGCATACTTATATTTTACTACTTAAAAGATTCTGGCTGATATGTAGTCAAAACAATTTTATGTTATCAGGATCTAAATCTATTGATTTTCATGTTTGTGTTAATCTGTAATGTAATATATGTAGGGAGGTAATTTTATTGGGTTGCTTATGACTTTGGAATATTTCATTGCTTGATTAATTAATCTAATCTATGTCATGGAGTTGTTGCATTTGTAAAATCTGATTACTTTTGCATTATTTTTATAAAGATATCTGAATAGACATTGGAATAGAATAAACTAGATCCAAATATGATATGGCTGGGCAATGTTGTTGAGTGTGTTTTTTTGGATTGTTTCCTATTATTAAATAATAGAATATTACATAATTAAATTTGATTGGTAGATTTGGGTGTAAATATTTCTTTTTTTAATATTACTAATTATTGGAATGACTAATTAATGCCTGTGTAACTAATCTAGGTCAAATTTTTACTAGAGGTGTTAGTTTACAAAATTAGGATTTAATTAATTAATGTATTTTTCTATAGTTTTAAGAGGAAATGATAATTCTTGTAAATAGGAGAAGATCCCAAAATATTTTAGAAAGTTTTGACAGATTTAAGGATAGTTAGCTCTTATCTAGGAATAACAAATTAGATGAGAGATTTTATGGATTATTAGAAATATTTTGAGAGTCTTAACTTATTTGTATAAATCTAAGTGACACCATAAGACATGAAATGTATGTAGAAGTGTGTGAGTGAGAGTAAAGAGTGAGAGACCAAGCATGAGGCCATAAATTCTTCTGTGAATATTTTCTTCTGTAAATATTCTATTTCTTTAATAAATTGAGAGTTTATATGTACTTAATATTGTGTGGATATCAATTCAGTTTAGTGTTTTCTGTGATAATTTTATTTTTCAGACCCTATGGTTAGACCTACATCATAATTTTGGTATCAGAGCCCTTTGACATTTTTTAAGCATGGAATAAGTTGTGCATGATGAGTTATAAGTGCGTGATTTTAGGGTTTATAATATTTATCTTATGGTTTATATACTTTGGGTTTATAATATTAATACCTTGGGTTTAATATTATCCCTTGGGTTTATAATCCCTTCGAGTTTTAGTATTAATCCCTTGTGTTTATAATATCAATCCCTTGGGTTTATTAATCTAAGGGTTCATACTCCTAGGGTATAATCTTATTCATAGGGTTTATAATATTAATCCTATGATTTAATATAAATCCCCTAGGTTTATTATCATGGTCTATCGTACTCCAACGTCACATTATGACAAAGATAAATTGAATATGAAAATCAATCACGGTCAACCATTATCAACCATCATCAATCATGGTCAACCATGTTTATTTTAGGGTTTGTAATATTTATCTTAGGGTTTATATATGTTGGGTTTTTTAATATTAATCCCTTGGGTTTAATATTATTCATTTGGGTTTATAATCCCTTAGGTTTTTAGTATTAATCCCTTGGGTTTATTATTCCCTTGTGTTTATTAATCTAAGGGTTCATATTCCTATGGTATAATATTATTCATAGGGTTAATAATATCAATCCTTGTGTTTAATATAAATCCTTTGGGTTTATAATCATGGTAAACCATGGTCCAATGTCACATCGTGACAAAGATTTTGTCAATATGAAAATCAACCATGCTTCGATGTCGCATTGTGGAAAAGGTTGTCTCAATATGAAAACCAATCATAGCCAACCATAGTCCAACATCACATTATGACAAAGATTGTCTCAATATGAAAATCCACCATGGTCACTCGTGGTCAACCATGTCTATTATAGGGATTATAATATTTATATTGGGGTTTATATACCTTGGGTTTATAATATTAATCACTTGGGTTTAATATTATTCTCTTGGGTTTACTATTCCCTTCATTTTATAATATCAATCCCTTGAGTTTATTAATCTAAGGGTTCATATTCCTAAGGTATAATATTATTAATAGGGTTTATAATATTACTCCGAGGGCTTAATATAAATCCCTTGGGTTTATAATCATGGTCAAACCATGGTCCAACGTCACATTGTGACAAAGATTATCTCAATATGAAGATCAAGCATGGTCAACCATTGTCAACAATCGTCAACCATGGTCCAATGTCAAATTGTGACAAAGATTGTCTCAATATGAAAATTAACCATGGTTCAACATTGCATTGTGACAAAGATTGTGTCAATATGAAAAACAACCATGGTCAACCGTGTTTATTTTAGGGTTTATAATATTTATCTTAGGGTTTATATACCTTGTGTTTATAATATTAATCCCTTGAGTTTAATATTATTCCCTTGGGTTTATTATTCCCTTATGTTTATAATATCAATCCATTGGGTTTATTAATCTAAGGGTTCATATTCCTAGGGTATAATATTATTCATAGGGTTTATAATATTAATCCATGGTTTTAATATAAATCCCTTGGGTTTATAATAATGGTCAAATGTGACATTGTGATAGTGATTTTCCCAATATGAAAATCAATCATGGTCCAATATAACATTGTGACAAAGATTGTCTCGATTTGAAAATCAATCATGGTCTGACATCCCATTGTGACAAAGATTTCCTCAATATGAAAATCAACCATGGTGAGCCATGGTCATCCATGGTCAACCATGTTTCTTTTAGGGTTTATAATATTTATCTTAGGGTTTATATGCCTTGGGTTTTATAATATTAATCTCTTGGTTTTAACATTATTCCCTTGGGTCTATTAATCTAAGGGCTCATATTCATAGGGTAAAATATAAATCCCTTGGGTTTATAATCATGGTCAACCATGGCCAACCATCACCCAACATCACATTATGACAAATAGTGTCTCAATATTGAAATCAATGATGGTAAACCATAGTCCACCATCATCAACCATGTTTATTTTAGGGTTTATAATATTTATCTTAGGGGTTATATACCTGGGGTTTTTTAATATTAATCCCTTGGGTTTAATATTATTCATTTGGGTTTATAATCCCTTGGGTTTTTGTATTAATCGGTTGGGCTTATTATTCCGTTCGATTTATTAATCTAAGGGTTCATATTCCTAGGGCATAATATTATTCATAGGGTTTATACTTTTAATCCTTGGGTTTAATATAAATCCCCTGGGTTTATAATCATGGTCAACCATTGTCTAACGTCACATTGTGAAAAAGATGGTCTCAATATGAAAATAAACCATGGTCAACTGTGGTCAACCATTTCTATTTTAGGGTTTATAATATCTATCTTGGGGTTTATATACCTTGGGTTTATAATATTTCTCCCTTGGGTTTAATATCATTCCCTTGGATTTATAATCCCTTGGGGTTTTAGTATTAATCCCTTGGGTTTATTATTCCCATGGTTTTATAATATCAATCTCTTCGGTTTATTAATCTAAGGTTTCACATTCCTAGGGTATAATATTTTAAATAAAGTTTATAATATTAATCCTAAGACTTAATGTAAATCCCTCGGGTTTATAATCATGGTCAAACCATGGTCCAACATCACATTGTGAAAAAGATAGTCCCAATATGAAAATCAAGCATGGTCAACCATTGCCAACGATCATCAACCATGGTAGATCATGGTCAACCATGGTCCAATGCCAAATTGTGACAAAGATTGTCTCAATATGAAAATCAACCATGGTCAACCATGGGAAACCATGGTTCAACGTTGCATTGTGATAAACATTGTCTCAATATAAAAATCAACCATGGTCAACCATGTTTATTTTAGGCTTTATAATATTAATCCCCTGGGTTTGATATCATTCCCTTGGATTTATAATTCCTTGTATTTTTAGTATTATTCCCTTGGGTTTATAATATCAATACACTGGGTTTATTAATCTAAGGATTCTTATTCCTAGGGTATAATATTATTGATAGGGTTTATAATAATAATCCATGGGCTTAGTATAAATCCCTTTGGTTTATAATCATTGTCAACCATGGTCAAATGTGACATCGTGACAATGATTTTCTCAATATGAAAATCAACCATGGTCCAATGTAGTATTGTAGCAAACATTGTCTCGATATTAAAATCAATCATGGTCAACCATGGTCCAGCATTGCATTGTGACTAAATATTGCCTCAATATGAAAATCCACCATGGTCAGCCATGGTCATCCTCCCTGTGATCCTTTTGCTACACCTCACGCAATGAATAGGTTCGGCTATTTCCCCCCCTCTGACCCCCAAGGCGCGTGACTAGTCGTGGAAAGAATACAACACACACCGAACATTATCCCACTTGTTTTTTTCTTTTCCACACAAGGGGTCACAAGAGAGCTTAGTCATTGGTCTAGCCTTGCAACACCCATTGTTTCTCTACAAAAAAAAACTTCTCACTTCTCACATAATTCATCAATGCATCTGCAACATTCTTCAAATTTTCGACCTTTACTAGCAACACCTTTTTGACCTCAACCATATCCCTCACAAAGTGATATTGAACATCAATGTGCTTTATATTTAAATGATAAGAAGGGTTCTTTTCCAAGAAAATTTCACTTTGGTTGTCACATTTTATCCTTATATCTTGTTGTACCAACACCATACTTGAACACAATCTCTACAACCAAACTACTTCCTTGCTTGCATGAGTGGATGCCATGTATTCAACATTCTCATTCAACTAATTTCTCCTCCAAATAGGTTAAACACATACCCACTTGTAGATCTTCTTTGATCAATATCTCTAGCCCAGTCTACATCAACAAAGCCATAGATGTTCAAAACTCTATTCAATCTTGGTCTTCCTTGATAGCACAAATCATAATCACTAGTGCCACGCAAATACCTGAAAATATGTTTCACTGCTATCAAATGCTCCTTCCCTAGTTTTGACATAAATATGCTCAATACTCTCCTACATGTAAAATGTTTGGTCTCGTACAAACCATTGCATACATTATGCTACCAACTGCACTTTCATATGGAACACGGGACATGTCCTCTTCCTCTTCTTGTGTCTTGGGACACTGTTCAACAGATAAATTTACACCTACGAGAATAGGAAACTTCACCGGTTTACTATCCTCCTTATCAAACCTCTGTAATATTGTCTCGACATACTCCCTATGGTTAAACCAAAGCTCCCTCTTTGCCCGATCTCATTTAATTTTCATGGCCAAAGTATAGTTTGCAACACCAAGATCCTTCCTGTGAATTTGGAAGATAGTTGGGTCTATGAATCCTGGATAATTTATTTTTCATTTCCAATCAGCAATATATCATTGACATACAAGACAAAATAAATAACACGGTCACCAATTAATTTAAAATACACACAATGGTCCGCTTTTCTTCTAGTGAAGCCAATTCCCCATATATATGTATCAAATTTTTGATACCACATCCTTGGTGACTGTTTTAACCTATACAAATACTTTTTTAACGTGCACACGCATTCTTTCTTACTCTTCGCCGTAAAGCCTTCAGGTTGCTTCGTGTATATCTCTTCTTCCAAATCCTCGTGAAGAAATGTTGCCTTCACATCCATCTGTTCTATCTCAACATTAAAGGCAACAACAACAGATAAAACTAATCTAATAGATGCTAACTTGGCAACAGGAGAAAAATATCACCAAAATCAATTCCCCACACCTACGAATAACCTTTCCCTACCAATCAAGCTTTCTATTTATCCACTTTTCCTTTTGCATTCATCTTCTTCTTAAACATCCATTTGTTGCCAGTGGATTTCTTTCCAGCCGACAAATCCACCAGATACCAAGCCTCATTTTTTTCCAAAGATGCCATTTCATCAACCATGGCCCCCTTCTAGATTTTTCCATCCTATACATCCACTGGCTAAAGAAAAATTTGAATATAAATCATATGAACTATACCTTTCTCGTTACCTTCCTCTCGAACTAATCTTCTCAAAACTAGAGTTTGTAGCTCTTTGTCTTCTTATTCTTGTTATGTTGTAGAGTCTAATTCTTCCTCCTTTGGCTCGAACTCTATATTCTAATGTTCCTTTGGTAGGACTTCATGTTTAATAACATATTTCACCTCTCTAAACACCACATCTCGGCTATACACAACCTTCCTTGTTTCCGGGTTCCAAAGCTTATAACATTTTAAACCACCCTTATACCCAATAAAGATGCACCTTTCAGATTTACTATCCAACTTGGTTCTTTTCTCATTTAGAACATGTACATATGCGTCACAACCAAATACCTTCAGATGTGATAGAGAGGGTTTCTTACAAGTCCATACTTCATGTGGAGTCTTATCCTCCAACACTGATGAAGGTGATCTATTAATCAGGTAACATGCAACCTCCACCACCTCTTCCTATAATTCTTGTCCTAAACTGACACCACTGAGCATGCTTCTTTCCTTTTCCATCAACATATTGTTCATTCTTTCTGCAACTCCATTTTGTTGAGGTGTGTATGGAGTAATCTTCAATCCACACTTCTTACAGAACTCTTCAAATTCCTTCTTCCAGAACTCTCCACCATTATCTATCCTTAATACCTTGATCTTCTTCTCTACCTGATTTTACACCAGAGCCTTAAATTCTTTAAACTTGTCAAAGACTTTAGATTTATTCTAGAGGAAATATATCCATGTATTCCTTGAGAAGTCATCTATAAATGAGACATAGTACATAGACTTACCGAGTGATGGAACTAACGCAAGTCCAAACACATTACTGTGCACAAAATCTAATATCCTTTTCACCCTCTTAGCACTAAGAGGAAACTCACCTGATTTTGCTTCCTATATACATAATGTTCACAAAAAATGAAATCTAGAGAGCAATTAGACATACCTGTTGGACATTGGATAAACCAACGCTCCCCATGTGTTTCATGACATGGACTAATTTCATCTCGTGGATCCTTATCTATGGTGATGCGATTGTTGACTAACACCTATGAGTTTTGGTCTAACGAAAATCGTGATTCCCAACGAGTGGTATTAGAGAGTATGTCACGAGTTCGATACACCCCTGAATCATGTTATGGGGTATATTGTTCTATATTGGATAAACCAATGCTTCTCGTGTGTTTCACGACATGGAATAACCACCTCTCATGGATCCTTATCTCTAACGATGCGATCATTTACTAACACCTGTGGGTTTTGGTCTAATGGAAATTGTGATTCTAGCCAATACCTTTTACCATACCATTACCATGCAGTATTTGAAGGCCCTTCTCTCCAATATGTCCAAGCCTTTGATTCCATAACATGGTATTTTCTCTAGAGACCACTAGGTTTTCTGCTCCACTTTCAAAAGCCATAGAACTATTTCACCCATCATTAATAGTGCTACTCAGAATCTTGTACAGAATTCCAATCCAAACTACCTGCATCAATACCAATGCTCCTCGAACCATCTTGCAGGTATCCTTCTTGAACACTGTTTTTACACCTTCATCATCTGTCTTGCTTACAGAATTCAAAATTCTAGCCAATGTTGGAATATACAAAACACGAGGAAGTCTTCTAATCCTTCCACCTTGTAAATTCAACACGAATTTTCTACATCTAATTATTCTAGGCTTCTTGTCATACCCTAATAACACATTACCACCATCATATTTCTCATACTCGTAGAACCACTCCCTATGGTGAGTGAGGTGAAAAGATACACCTGAGTCAATCAACGATGCCTCATGATTTACATGTGTACTTGAAGAAGAAGCCAAGTACACATCCCCATATTTGTTTGAGGTGGTTTTCACCTCTCCAAAAGAAGGATCATCAGATCCATTTGCTTTTTCAGGATCTTTATATCTATATCCCTTTTTGTAGTGCCCTTCCTTTTCGCATTTGTAGCACACCTTTACCGGTTTTCTTACAGATTTAGATCTCCCTCCAGATTTAGGTCTCCCACTGTTATAGAGAAAAATTACCTCCTCATCAGCTTATAGTAGAAAGACATACTGATTAAAGATATGACCTAATTCACAAGCCTATTTGCAAAGGTAACACTCCCCAGGAACTAGCAAGAAGAGTTAGCATGCTCCCCATGCATGAGCTAGGGGCATTAGTCCCTACGGTAACTCACTGTTTTTCCCAAGGGACAACATTACCCAAGTTTTATGAGCTTCTAGAGGTCAAAGAGCGGGTTGATTGACTAGAATTCTACTTTTCACTCAAATTCCAGGCCGAAAAGCAGGAAACATCTACCTTCGACTTGTCTAAGAATATTTCAATTCCTAATGGAGTCTAATGGAAGGGGAAAGAGAAATAAATCAAGGAAACATCCTAGCTTTTTCTAAAGGAACTCATGAGATATTTGGTCATCATCTATATATTTGAGGATTGGGCATTGTGAAAGAGGTCGGAGGATTGTCAACTAATTGTTGAAACTTTGTATGAGATATAGTTTTTTTTTTTCTACCAAGAGGTTAAGAAGAGAGAGAGAGAATGGAGCTCGAGGAATAAGGGAAGATTGATTGACCAAATGGTTGTAATAATTCTTTCCTATCTAACAATATAGACTTGTTGTTGTGTTGTCTACTTGATGGTGCTAATGCCGTGTTCATTTAGTACCATAAATTATGAGTAGCTTAGATGCATGTTTCTTTCATGTATTTATGTATTAATTCTTTGATTATTAGAGTTCATATGTTGTAGTATTACTCTTTGTCTTGTTTATCTACAGATGTTGATCTAAGAGCTAGCAAAGGGGTCTTATGCTTTGCTACATTGAGTTCTCCATCAAGATGGCATCAAGATCTGAGGTAATCTCTCCTTTTATTCTTTCATTATCATGCATTGATATAGATATGTATATGATTCTTTGTGCCAGTTGCAGTTAATATAATGGTCTGCCTTGGATCCCAGGAAAATCCTTAAGGGTATTCCAACCACAACCTCCCATGCATTAATCCCTATAGCAGAATTGGCGACTCCGCTGGGGACTATACTTAGTTCCCAACTTTCTCCTTCTAAGTTCCAGGATCTCTCTTTCCTTCCAGGCCATCCTGTTTTTCTTGGTTCCCTTTCTGACCACTCAAGACTCTTCATAACTTTCTATGTTGTGCTCAGCCTTTGATTTGACCCTGAAAGACTCTTTTTATAGCTTCTTCTCCCCTAAGTAACCCCAGTAGTGCAAACCAATGAGTTATAACGTTTTTCTGGCTTGCAAATAGAGTGCTAGTCTTATCATTAACACCTTGTAGCCTCTAGTGAAGTGCGTTATCCAGCTAATAGCTTGATCAACAACTTGTTCTGTAAATTCCTGGGTTGGGGAATCTACCTATAGTTTGTTTAAGTACCTACAGTTGTTCACTGTGTTTGGTTTCCTGTTTCCTGAGCATATTTTATTTTTAGGAAAATAGCTTGAGTGCTTATGTTTTTCAAGAAAAGAAATGAAAAAATAAAAAATAAATCTTTTTTTTAGTTAGTTAGATTCTACATTTGTATATTGGGTTAGTTGTTAGACAACACTACATGCCTGAAACTTGTGCTTATGTTTACTGCATTGGATGCATGGTGTTGATTGATGTATAAATGGTTCTCTCCTTGTAGAAATAATTCATTCATCAAATTGAAATTGAAAAGCATTTTCTGCATGGTTTGTGTCAGAGTCTCACAAAAATCCATACATCAACACACCTTCCGAACACATTAATAAAGTACCTCTAAAATCTATCTCGTAATAAAGAAATCATCAACATTTTTTTGAGTACACACACATAATATTCTAGGCTAGTATCTTGGGCTACGTAGTTGTGAGTTAACTATCCAAGATCGTAAAACTGAGACTAGTGTCGTTAAAGAGGGTAAAATCTTCCTGCACTCATACTATCCAGGACTGCTCCAATCAAAGAGGAGTTAAATGCGAGACAAAATTGGAATGTAAGAGAAGGTAGCCCACCTTCAATTGCATCTCCATTGGGTATTTTGTGTATCGGGGATCCCTTCAGAGATATTAGAGGTGAGTCGGGGACTCAGGTATCTCGCGCACATAGTGTATTGTCTATGACCATTTCCACCCGAGTAATGTTGTGATTTGAGGTAACCATAGTGGCCAAAATTTTCTAGGGACGGACATAAGGTGACTGGGGAGAGCTACCCTAGTACCTAAACAGGCAAATCTACTATGTCTTCCGTTTTTGGGAGGGTGTCCCTCTTCACGAGAGTACTTGGCCCCTTAATTTGAGGTTCGAGCGAAGCTCAAGAGTAATCATAATTGTACATTTGGCTAGCTCTCTTTTTTATCCATTGTGATACTAGGTTTCATCTCTAGAAAATGGTGGTTATCAGACAGAGTCATATCCCTTGACTGCTTGTTGATTGAATTTTATAGTATTTATTTATTTATTAGGTGCTAGTTTGTTATCACTAAGACTATAATAAATATCACTATAAAAAAATTTGGTAAAATATAATGGTCACCGTGGCTACATATAGTCATCTTCATCAATCTCAGTGAAAACAAGGTCTTCCTCTACTGACCTTGGAGGATCAGCCGAGCCTCGGTGATCCAGATTACCCCTCTTCGGGTAATCAGTCTCTAGTATCTAACAATGAACCAAACAATACATCCTAGGACACTATACTTCCGGAGGAATTTTTCACTAAAGGAGTTGTACCTCCTTATAATCCTCCCCTCACTAATCCTTTAGGACCAATATTGATTTAGGTAGCACCTGCACCTACCATGTCTTCGATTGTACCTACATCCACCATTCCCCCAACGACTAATGGGTCGTGGGATTTTGTGGACAACTTTGGTCCATCCTCACTTCCCCCACCAATAGTCAGTAATACACAATTGATTGGTTACCCCACTATCCAAACTATGCCAAGTCCATGCAACTTAGTTACAACTACAATGAGTGGAACCCAGTACATGTCGGTTTCTACCCCTTTTGTCTCTGCTCCAGGAACTTCGACTATCGATCCAAATAACACTATTAGCATGTGTCCCTTCAGTAATCCATTTGGTTGGAATCCTCTGTTAAGTTCAAACCCCCATGCTCAAACTCTAGGGGGAAATGTTACCAACATGCACACACCGGTAGGGGGCATTACCATACCCCTTTCGCCTATAGGGAAAGTTGGACTGTCGTTAATTGGCATAAATCCTCCAAGTGGACACTAACCTAGTGTCAGTCATGTGCCTATGGCCAACTACATGGTTGGCAGGAGCCCTCAACTCAGTCTTGCCCAATCCATTTGGGCACCCCCTCCTCAACTTCAATTGAGCCAAGGGGGAATTTTTTATCTTGGGGGAAATCAAGCTTATATCCCTCAACCTAACATCCCATATGGACAACCACCCTATTTGACTTCTCCACCACTACAAGGAAACTATTATATGACAAATCCTATGTATCATGTTGGTAACAATATGATGGGAGGACCATTCGGTCCTTCAAGTTATTTGTCATCACCCTGGTCAGACTTGGGCGCACCAAACACTTTTACTTTTTTGGAAACACTCGGTATCTTCGATTTGTATAAACTGACTAATGACCCCATCTACCACAACTTACATTGGACTTCAATCCCTTATGAAACACCTACCAACATACCAAAGTTTTAAGGAAAATAAGGGAATGATATCGGTACATATATCACCACATATAATCCATGGTGCATATCAAACTCAATGGTGGATGACAGTATCTGTCTCTGGCTCTTTCCCGGCACCCTTACTGGTAATGTTTCCAAGTGGTACATTGATTTGCCATGCGCGTCCCTTCTGTGCCTTGGGAATGGAATGTTTAAATCACTTTCAGTTTCCTGTCCACTACAAAACCGAGACATAACTTCTCACTACCTTGTGCCAAGACACCTCCACCCACATCTCCAGTCACATTCATGAAGGGAGACATAGGTGGAGGCTAGTTAAGGCCCCCATTCTGTATTATCTTCTAGCAGATTGGTTATGTAAATCTCATCTTCCCCAAATTACCAAGGACGTTTCCTTAGGTGGTGTGGCCACTGAAGACCAATCCATTCTTCATGCCCAACACTTAGATTTGATTTATTCACAGTCTAGCACATTATACAATGTAATCCCCAATGCCCACAGAACTTCCAACGCTCCCACTACTCAGAAACTTGGCACGCACGCTGATGGTATCATCAGTGCTACCTATGGGGTTGCTGTAAAACAACTTAGTGGGCAAATTTCCCAGTTATCTATTGATCCACTACTTCTAACCAATTGACTACTCTTCCTACCGCTGCAGTAAACTCTGTGCAATCTATGTAAAAACCCAGCGGAAAGAACAAGAAGAATAAGAAAAATACCTCTCCTTCTTAAGAGCAACTAGCCAAGCAATCAAACCCAAAGAAAAAAGTTGTTGCACCACCTGATAGTGGAAAGGACAACATTGTCGAGTTCCCTTGCAAAATCTATGCAGAAGACCATATGACACATCGATGTCCACATCTCCAAGAATGCACAGATCTTCTTCCTCAAAAGAACATTGGCCGGACTTCTACGGTCCTAGATAACCCTTTCTCTGCTCAGTAGCAATAACATCTTATTTCAAACCTACCTCAACCCCCACAAGGGGGCAATGACAGTTCAAACCATCCTTCGTCTGGTGAAGTATTATCGATCATTTACACCTTTGAAATCATTGATCTTCAAACGCGAGCCAAAGCATATGGTTCTCTAGTCACTAACACTCAGGATGATGCCTCGAGCTAAAACCCACAGTCACCTAATGATCTTCAGATCGAAAGATCTATTGTTGATATTGTAATTTCCCCCCCAAAAGGGGCACTTAATCACATAACACATAATAATTTTGCACATATTTCCCAGAAATACAGTATTGTAGAAGATTTGGCTCAAGCATTGTGAGCTATGTCTACACTCAAAGTATTGCAAACTTTTCCAGCACAACAAAAACCATTGCTTTCGGCTTTTGGTGGGGTTGACCCTTAGGATTCCATGCTAGCAATATTCGACATGGAGAAAATTAAGCCTCACCTTTCCCACCAACTTTCATTTCAGGTGCAATTTTTTTCTAAAGGCAGAGGTGTCCATAGAACGGTCATTAACGAAGGCGCTTTGACCTGCGTCATGTCCAATTCATGCTAGCTCACCTTCAGTTCTCCAACCCTCTCTGCCATCAAATTCCCTTAAATCGTTCGATGGCCACACCTTCATCCCAAAATGCTACCTTGCTAACTACCCCATCACTCTGAGTGGGAAAATAATAACGGTGGACATTGAAGTCGTAGCTCCTAAACTCGACTATAATATGCTTTTGGGCCATAGTTGGACTTATGCCATGAATTTTATCATGTCCTCAGTCTTCCACCTCATCCTTTTTCCATTGGATGGGATAATAGTCACAGTGGACTAGGTGTCCTTCTGCATCCCAGATTACTCCCACTTGCCTAGTGCCACCGTACCTTTAGATGGTGGCATACCTGACTCTTATGTCAGTATTGGTACCACTCTTTTGAAGGGTTCTTCCTTGATGGTTTTATTTCCTCTCCCACTTCCAGAGGTTCCACAGATAGGTTCTATGGTCTTCACCATTCCTCATAACCCAACCGATCCCTGGATCCTCTTGGCCCCCTCTGCCATTGACTCTTATGGAGAAAAAATGTCGTTGTCACGAGTCAAATTGGCTTATCAATCCATTTAATCTACATCTGATTCTTCCATCACTTTGGTAACAACCAATGGTACCATCCCCTCTCCCATAACGACTCCCTCTAATGATCTCGTCGATGAAGTCCTAACTACGGATGATGTTATTCGAGAGATCATGTCTTTAGAGGAGCGACCTTGGGAAAGCCTTTCAACATCGCTCTTCAATATTTGATAAGAACGTGACCCCTGTAAAAATCCTCTCTTTTGAACCACCTGAGGTTGTTCCCTCGATTTACACAACTTTCTACACTATGGATTCGGAGGGGAAATTGGACAATATTTCAAAGACGATGCCCATCGATACCTCGGTCAAAACAGATATCATGGAAAACATAAGATTGGAGCTAACTGCAATCTTGAGGAAATTGAGCTTCACCTATCCTTTTAAGGCATTCCGTGATTTTTTCCCTTGGTCTTATGAGGAAATGGATGACATAGAACCTTCTATTGACGAGCATGAGATCAAGAAGTTCTGAGCATTCTTTTTATGGTATTTTTATTGCTCATTAATATGAAAATACCTCGAGTCTACTTCCTCGATCTCATTAAACTACCACAAATAAGACCGAGCATTATTTTTATGGTATTTTTCTTTCTTGTTAATCTGAAAAAACCTCTAGTATCCTTCTTTGGGCTTGTTAATCTACCAGAAAGAAGACCGAGCATTCTTTTTATGGTATTTTTATTGCTCATTAATCTGAAAAACCACTAGTCTACTTCTTTGCGCTCGTTAAACTACATCCAAGAAGATATGAGCATGTTCTTTTTTGGGACTTTTTCTCGCTCTTGAAAAAAAAAATCCCCGAGTTACCCTCTTCGGGCTCATAAAAATCCTACAAAGAGGATATGAGAGCTTTCTTTTTTGGGACCTTTTCTCGCTCTTGAAATGAAAAATCCCCGAGTTATCCTCTTCAGACTCATAAAATATTTACGAAGAGGACATGATTAGTTCTTTTATCCTTTTCCTCACTTATTAAACTGAAAAAGAATATTGAGTTTTCTTCATTTGACTCGTTAAAATTTGATGAATATCTATTGAGTTTTATTCATTTGACTCATTATATATTAATGGAGATCTATTGAGTTTGTCTTCGTGTGACTCATTAAAATTTCATGAAGAATATTGAGTTTACTCCATCCCCTCATACTCGTAAGAAAATGAGGCAAATGTCTATCGAGCATGGATTTATCACTTTATCTAGAATCAAGAGAATAAATTACGAAAAATGAACTATGTTGTACATACTATTAAACCTTTGTCACACCCAGTTATTAACCATCACAAAGGGACCCCCTTGGAGTTTCTCTTTAAGATCTTTTCAGAATCTCTAAATATTAAAAGACCACTGACTTTACCTGTCTGGACTTGTTAAACTTAATCAAATGGGGAGAAATTAGACAACATATTGGCTCTATGTCTATATTCGGAAATATTTTTTGGCAACAGTCGTTCCCTTGAACATGGAACTTCCTCAGCAAACCTCTTTTTTGTCATCCTCTCAAATGAAACTTAACATCCTATGAGTTTAGCCTATATGCTATGATGTTCCTACATCTCGGTATCCTAACAATCTTTAGTGTTCATGAGTCTAAAGTTGCTTGGTAAACCTTTATGTCGTGCCTTCTATTGTTCAACGGATTCCTTTATCCTCTGCTCCCTATATCAACCATCACTCATATACTTCCATCATGCCCTCTGTATGTTTGACCCATTGCTCAAAATTTATATTAGAAAAAAATCAATCTTGTCCCATTTCATGTCGACTGATATAGGACACATTATTTCCTACCTTTTGATAGGTCTCTTCCTATCGCCTTCAACACTCTATCTAGGAAGAAGATCCAAAAGCATATCAGTACCCTGGAACTTGTAGTCATTAGTGGAAAGTTACCTCGTGTTTAATTGGGAGTTTTCATTATTGTCTCCGAGTTGAATTATTATGCGAATGTTTAACGTCAACGTAATCATTCAAACTCGTTAGATTGTATTGTGCATCTTGGATACCATCATCATTATCAGTGTCTATCCTCGTGTCAGTTAACATTTGTCATCATTGACTAGTAACTAGACGATTTCTCACATGTTCGAAATCAACTCCTTTATTCACACGTGTAGAAATATGTTGTTCAAATAAAGCAGTGACTAAGACCTTGGGTAGAGACTTCCATCACTCAGTCGTGTTTCCTCTCCCAAGCCGCATATATTGTTTTTGGAGACAGCTCGTCAGGATTATCATATTACGACACAGTTCCATATTGGCTTATCGTTGGACATGATTGTCATACCTCTTTTGAGAAATCACGTTGACAGAGCTACTGAGCAAGGGAATGCCTGACTCAGGACATGATCTTAGATTTTTAACATATGTTATTTGTATCAAGTTTCCCATAGTCCTGAAGCTCTGATCCTCTCTCTCTCGTTTACACCAAATTATAACATATTTCAGCCATCGTCTTCGTCTCTGACCTCATACTTTAGGGGGAATCTGTTATATAGGAAAATAACCTCCTCATCAGCCTAGAGGAGAAAGAAAAACTAGTTAAATATATGACCTAATTCATAGGCCTATTTGACAAGGTAACGCTCCCGAGGAACTAGCAAGAAGAGTTAGCATGCTCCCCATGCATGAACCAATCGAGTTAGTCCCTAGGGTAACTCATTGTTTTTCCCAAGGGACAATGTTACCTAAGTTTTGTGAGATTATGGAGGTCAAAGAGTGGTTTGACTGACTGACATTCCACTTTTCACTCAAATGTTAGCTTTAAAAGTAGGAAACATCTACCTTCGACCTCTCTAAGGATATTTCTCTTCCTAATGGAGTCTAATGGAAGGGAAAAGAGAAATAAACCAAGGAAACATCATAGATTTTTCCTAAAGGAACTAATGAGAGAGTTGGCAAGGATAAGCCTCTCATCATCTATATATTGGAGGCTTGGGCATTGTGAAAGAGGTCAGAGGATTGTCAACAGATTGTCAAAACTTTGTATCAGATATAGTTGTTTTCTACCAAAAGGTTAAGAAGAGAGAGATAGAAAGGAGATGGAGGATTAAGGGAAGCTTGGTTCACCATATAGTTGTAATCATTCTTTCCTATCTAATAATATAGACCCGTTGTTGTGTTGTCTACTTGATGGTGCTAATGTCGGTTCATTTACATGTTGATTTAATACCATAGTTTATGAGTAGCTTAGATGCATGTTGCTTTCATGTCTTTATCAGAGTTCATATGTTATAGTAATACTCTACGTCTTGTTTATATGTAGGTGTTGATCTAGGAGCTAGCAAAGGGGTCTTCTGCTCTGAAACATTGGGTTATCCAGTAAGACTACATCAAGATCTGAGGTAATCTCTCCTTTTCTTCTTTGATTATCATGCATTGATATAGATATGTATATCCTTCTTTGTGTCAGTTGCAGTTAATCTGAATGGTCTTCCTTGGATCCCAGGAAGATCCTTGAGGGTATTCTAGCCACAACCACCTGTGCATTAATCCCTATAGCACCCACTCAAGTACTTATTTTTGTTTTTTTTTATGGGACCATCCTCGTATGACAAGGCCTCTCCATTTTATCTCTCCATGTTTTTTAGTCTCATTTTACTTGTGAGAGAATTCATTCACAAAAGATGTGAACCAACAATATTTCAAACACACATGCTCATACAACAATCACATGAGCATCACACAAACATTTGACACAATGTTTTTCACTTGGAAACCCATAGGGAAAAAACCACCAAATTTGTTATTTGTTTATGATGTAAATTAAGAACCCACTTAATTACATTTGTTTGTATGTGATAACCCACTCACAAGAGGCACCGACCCCCTTTGGTTATCAAGCACCAACTTTCCAAGAGGTACCGACCCCCTTTGGTTAGCAAGCACTAACTTTCCAAGAGGCACTAGCCTCTACAGTGTGTAGGAACCAACTTGCTCTTGCAATTGTTATACTATCTCATACAATTTTCAAAGTAAAAACAGAGGCATACAATATTACAAGTAAAAATAACAAAATGGTTGTTTATTGATTCAAATTCTACACTTTGTATTATGTGGTCACATGCAACAGATATTTTCTTGTTGTTCACAAAAACACTTCTGTTGTGCTCTACCTCCTCTGTCAAGGGCTCTCTATTGACTTCTCTTCAACACTATCCTCACAATTCTCCACACAACACTCTTGTTGCTCTTGCTGTTGTATAACACAATGTCCTCCTTGGTGCTTTGACCTCTATCTCAATGCACACCACTCACAACACAACACTCACAATTTTCTCAACTCCCCCATCTTCTCCATTGTAGATGATGGTTTTGTTTCACTGAGGAACTTTGTGCAAGGCATTCTTTGTTGTCTATACTTTAGTTTCCCAACCATACGTAGGCATGTACACCCTTGCCACTATTATGTCTCCTGATAGTTTCTTGTCATAGTGCCAAATGAGACATGGACCTTTCAATTATTTATCGTTTTGACTGCGTAGAGATCCATGCTAAGAAATTAATTCTCATGTAACTTGCAAACTCCTTAGAGAGTGCCATTCTCATTTATCACTCCACATATCTTGACATTCCATAGAGGTGACAACTCTATTCTCCTTTATCACAACCACTCGTGCACACAATGTAGCTGATTTCTTCCTTCGTTCTCCTCAATTTGCATCTACCAAATGTTTTCCTCGATTTCTTCTTACAAAGTCTTCGGTAGGTTTATCCCCCTTCAACGATAAACTCCTCTGATCCTATATTCAATTCCACAAATGCGGACCCATACATCCTTTAACTCGTTGTATTTCTTCATCAGAGAAACGCCACATCGTAACTTCAGAGAGGTGGAACGTTACGATATTTCTCAGCCCCAATATCCTCAACTCCTTTGACGCTTAACTCCTTGAGAATTTCTCCTCCATGGGACTGAGAACTATAACCTGTGGCTTAGATTTTAGGTGCTAAGGTGTTTTATTCCTACTAGGTTCCAATCTTCCTTTGCTAACTACTCTGCACCCTTAGTTCTTTGGATTTTCATGACCAAGGGCCAACCCAATATCAGAAGGCCCTTCCATCGTAACTTTTTCAAAACCATATGCACTGAATTTATGGGGTCTTCATCCTCCAATATGCCAACTTCTAATATGACGTTATTAATCCACATGGTAACTTCATAGAAATGACACGCGTCATCTAGATTGGGCACATTAGACCACCCAATAATGTTGAATCAACCTACCAAATGTTCTGTCGTAATGCCACATCATGCTGACATTAGATACCATTGTAGCTTCTTAGAGCCAACCTTACATCACCATGTGTCATACCATAGGAGAAATAAGAGGGCCCATCAAACCTTGGTTTCGCAGCAGGATCCTTTGTTAATGTTCTTCGACATTCCTCAGTTCTCTATGGTACTATCGAAACTACTAGACATCGTAACTTCTTAGAATGCCTTAGTTAAGAAGTTCTAATATTTCGATGTCCTAGACCTCCGATATTCCAATATTCTGATGCCTTAATCCTTATGATATCCCAAGGTTCCAATCCTATGATGTTCCACCTACTCCAACTCTCCAAGTTTCCAATATCCGATGTGCTAGTGTCTCGATGTGTTGATCTCCATAGTTATGATATCTGATATGCTAATGTGTTGATCTTCGAGGTTCGGATATCCGATGTGCTAATGTCCCGATGTACTGATCTCCAATATCCTAATATCTGATATGTTGTCTACTATGATATTCCTTCCTTCCTAAGGCTTCAAATCCTTAGACTTTGGCAGACCATATATTTTGATTCAGGAATACATTTTGAACTTCCGCATATAATTGGAAAACATTTCCAGAGCACTTTGCATTGGATAGGGTCCAATGTAGGCTTTGAGTCGATTTGCTACTTCTGATATGGCTGCAAAATCTCTTCCACTCTTTTGTCCTTGACTCTACTTCTTGTGTTTGGAAGGCCAAACTCTCAACCACCATAGTGATCATTTTATGGCTTCTTTAGTAAGCCTACTACTGTGATGATTCTCTACATGAAGCTTGTAGCTTCCATGGAATTCCATCATTGTAGTCATGTTTTTATGGCTTTTCCAGTAACCCTTCTACTGTGATGACTTTCTATAAAACATTCCAACAACCATGGGATTCCTCTTGAACACCCAATCATCGTACTAACCCCTGTTTGACATTAATTCCAACACCTACACAACCACCCATATACCACCAATTGTCCAACCGACCCCCCCTCTTTGGCATTGATGGAAACACCATAAGCTCCCCCTGAGGCAAGGCATGGCCTACTCTGATGACAATATTCTCCCCCTTTGACATCAATGGAAAATAATACTCCCCATGAACCATTTTAACCTATTCTCCCATGAGTTCCACATGTTGAGTAGTTATCACCACCTACAAAAATGAATTCATTTGGAGGGAGGAGTCACAACCCCCATCTGCTGCTTGAGATATTCAAATGGTTCTATTGCTAGTGGCTTGGTAAAGATATCTTCTAGTTTCTCATTAGTGGCCACATACCCAAGTTTGATAGTGTTGACTGCAACCTGTTCCCTTAAGAAATGGAACTTGATAGGAACATGATAGGAATATGACTAGTCTTTGAATAGGAATATGCTTAGTCTTTGAATACATGAATGGATTTTTGGATATGTTGATCACACTTGTGTTGTCACACATTATTGGAATGGGATTAGTCTCTACCTATATATCTTTCAAGGTTTTCTTCATCAATAGAATCTGCCTATAATATGTAGTAGTAGAAATATACTCTTCTTCAGTAGTCGACAGAGAAATGGAGGCATGTTTCTTGCTAACCCATGACACCAAGAATTTTCCCAAGAAGAAAGCTGCATGAGAAGCACTCTTCCTGTCATCAAGGATTCCAACCCAATTTGCATATGTGTAGGCATTCAACTTGATTTATTCATTCCTCACATACCATAATCTGTTATCTTTTGTTCCTTGAAGATGTTTCAAAATCCTTTTGATAGCAACAACTTGACTCTCACATGGGAAAGCTTGAAATGTGGCAACACGCCCTACTTCTTGCATGATTTCTAGCCTTGAAGCTGCCAGATACAATAATCTTCCTATCATTAACATGTATTCAGTCTGATTTACCAGCAGTGTTCCATGTTCTTTGCACAACTTGTAGCCTGTAGTCATGGGTGTGCTAACTCGTTTTCAATCTTCTAGCCCAAATTTCTTTAGAGTTTCCTTGAGATATTTGGATTGGGATATAAACACTCCTTGTGGAGACTGAGTAATTTGTAGACCCAGGAAGAAGGAGAGTTCTCTGATCATGGAAATTTAAAATTATGTTTGTATACATTTTGCAAATTGATGCCCCAATTGTTCCATATCGCTGCCAATTATTATATCATCCACATACACAACTACTATCAATAGATGGTCTCCTTCACACTTTACATACATGTTACTATCAATTGTACCTTTATTAAACTCTTGTTCTTGAATGTACTTATCAAGCCTTTTGTACCAAGCATTGGGGGCTTGTTTTAATCCACACAGGGCCTTATTCAATTTGCATGCGAACCCTTCATTGAGAAATGCAGAATTCAGATCCATATGATATACCTTGATATTCTTATGGATGGAAAGAGCAAGAATGATCTTGATAACTTCCAATCAAGCTACTGGTGCAAAGGTTTCTTTGAAATCTACCATTCTATTGGGTATACCCTTTGTAGACCAATCGAGCTTTCTTCTTGATTACTTGACCTTGTTCATTCAATTTGTTCTTGAAAACCCATTTGGTTCCAATAAAATTTGTCTTTCTTGGCCTTGGAACAAGCTCCCAAGTTTCATTCTTTTTAATATGATCAAGTTCATCATTCATAGCTTTCACCCAGAACTTGTCTTCACTTTCTTAATAGAGGTTCTTGGGTTCTATCTGTGATATCAAATCTAAATTTCCATAACTTGTACTGCTAATAAGTTTCCTCCTAGTTTGGGCACCGTGTCTTTGATCTCCAAGAATAGGAATCTCAGGATGTTCCTTATATACATACTTGGAAGGTGTCCTTGGCCTTGAAGTCGTGCCTACTTCCTCGTCTTCATTGTCTAAATATGTTTCTTCCATATCTGCGGACCTCAAATATGAACTTTCCTCATCATCTATGTTGATATTTATTTTTAGAGGCCTCAGGTTGTGAACCTAATTCATATACTATTGCATTGATGCAATCCTCAATCTTCTTTATCTGCTTGTTGTAACACTTATATCCTTTTCTTCGAGTAGAGTACCCAAGAAATATCCTTTTGTTAGCATGCGAGTCAAACTTTCCAGGATTATTAACATTCCTTTTAATGAAGCACTTGCTTCCAAACACCTTGAGGTATTTAACTAATGCAGGTCTTCCCTTCCATAACTCATAGGGAGTTTTATCACTATTAGGCCTGAGTTGAGTACTATTTGACATACATACTATTGCCTAGGCTACTTCTCCCCAAAAGTTGTGAGACACTTCTGCTTCATCCAACATTTCTCTGCCCATTTCCTGGATTGTTTTGTTCTTCCTCTCTATTACTCCATTTTTATGAAGAGTTCTAGCTACTGAGTACTACCTCCTTGTGCCGTTCTCTTCACAAAATTCCTCAAATTCTCTTAAGGTGTACTCTCCCCCTCTGTCTGATCTTAAGCATTCTATCTTTAAGTATTTCTCATTTTCTACTTGAGCTTTAAACTTCTTGAAATTGTTGAATGCTTCCAATTTTTATTTTAAGAGGATAATTCAAGCGGCCCTCATGAATTCATCAATGAGCAAGATGAAATACCTCTCTCCTTTTGAGGTTTTTTGTCTAATTGGGCCACAAATTTTTGTGTGAATGAGCTCCAGAGGTTTGGATGAGGAGAATGTTTTTGAATTGAAATGAGTCCTAGTATGTTTGCTAAGCTAGCATGACTTACAAATTGTGTTATCAGGCCTTGGCAGTCTTGGTAATCCTCTCACTACTCCCATCTTTCTTACTTTGATCTAACTATCGAAATTCATATGCCCAAGCCTCCTGTGCCACAACCGTGCTTCACATGCTTTTCTTAACTAGTAGTTAACCCTGGAATCATCAAACACATATACATTATTGTTGGTTCTGATTGCCTTTCCCACCAATTTTCCATTCTTTATGTTGTGGATCTCACAATCTTTAGATCGAAAGGTCACATTATAGCCATTATCACACATTTGGCTAACACTAAGCAGTTCGTACTTGAGACCTTCTACATACATCACATTGTGTTCTTCTATATTTTTACCATGACTAACTATACCTTTACCTTTGATTCTTACTAGAGCATTGTTTCCAAAGGTGACAATATTTCGTCTATCCTTTTCTTTTAGTGATAGAAATTTTCTTTTGTTCCCAGTCATATGTTTGGAACAATGACTATCCACATACCATTTGTTTTCTTGATCATGAGCTGATAAGGCTAGCCCACACTACATGCTCTTTTTAGTCTTTCATTTCCAGGTCCCCTTACCCTTTTGGATAGCTGATTGTCTAAAATTTTGGGACTTAGACAGGTATTCAAACCTACATATGCACTCACTAGCTTTGTGTCCAAAATTATTACATTTTAAGCATTTTACTTCACTTAGTAAGGGAGAGAAAATATTCTGATGTTTGAGAGAAGAGTTTTGAGATTTAGAAATCTGATGTGTATTATATTTTTGATTTTCATCTATTTCAACTTTGATCCTTCTACAACCAATAAATTTATGTCCAAATTATGGCACTTAAAACAATGACCATAAAGCAAATAGGCATGCCTATTTTTGGAAGCATTATGAGATTGTGTACGAGAATACCTTGGTTGTCTGCGGATGGGTTCATTCTTCATTGGTGTTCTCCTCTTTTCCCTGCTACTTTTTTTGTCTTCATTAATTCTTTCATGATGCTTCTTCCCATGGCTCTATTGTTCTTCGAATCCTGTGGACCCAAATTTTGTATTCCCCATAGAATATTCTTGTGTCTTAGAGTATCCCAGACCAATTTTCATTCTTGAGGGCCTTTGACTATTCAGGATTTGATCTAGTCGTCTTGTCCCTTCAGAAAATTTTTCATTTAAACCCTTCTCATTCTTTGTTATCTCAAGATCGGTTCTTAGAGAGACAACCTCTGCTTCAAGACTCTAACATTTATGTTCTAATTCTTGGATCAGATCTTGAAGAACCTCTTCTTTTCATTTAGCCTCCTCCAACTTAACTTTCAAAGAGATAATATCATATTTTCTCTTTATATTTTCCTCAATATTTTATTTTTGATAGGAAAATCCTCATTGTTTGATTTATACATACCTTCGTCTGCACACTATAACCGTTCCTTCAGCTGCTTATTCTTGTTCCTTGCCTTCTTTAACTCATTGAGGGCACTGATGAGTTCCCCTTCAAGGTCCAGAACTCCTTCTTCTTCTTCCTCTTCAGATTCCATTATACATTGTTTTTTGGAGTTTGTTTTGAAATCCATAATAAGATACTTATCAGACTCATTCTCCAACAAGTTTTCACTGTCTGACTTTGGTGCTGAGCTATCCTCTTTGGAGTAGAACCCCTTTTTCTTATAGATCTTTTTATTCTAATGTGTCTGAGACTTGTTTCCAAATTTTTGATCATCTTCCCTTTTAACCTTTTATTTATAATGGAATTTGGATGAGAAATGTCCTACTCTTCCATAGTCAAAATCCTTAAAGGAAACTTTCCTTTATATTTTTCTAAGCCACGCTTTAGTTTTATGGCTAGTTGAGCTAGCTCTTGATCATAGCTGAAGAAATATTAATGATCTTCATGCTCCTTGGCCTTTATATATACTTTGAATGTCGCTTCCTTCGGTACAAACTTTTATATTCCTACTCTCATCTCATATGTTGTGATAGTACCATGCAACTGATCCATCTTGAGATCCTTTAAATTAGCCATCTCTTTAATAGCTAAGACTTTGGCATTAAATGTCATGGGTAGAGATATTAATATTTTCTAAAGAATCATCTCTTCATTGAGATCTTCACCAAGTCCTCTAATCATATTAATCACTTCGTCAACTCTCAGGAATTATTGTTCTATGTTTTCATTATCATTCATTCTCAATATTTCAAACCTCATTCTGAAAGTTTGAATTTCACCTGCTTGACTTTGTCATCTCCTTCATGACTCTGATTAATCTTTACCCACACTTTCTTAGCAGACTTACAGTGCATAAGTTTTACAAGTTATAATTGAATAACGACAAAGAGAATGACATTCGTGGCTTTAACATTTTAGCCATATAATTTTTTACCATCTGCATTAGTGTGAGGAATATCAAGGAAATTGTATCTACTAGTACTGATGTCCAAACATCTATTCCCAGGGACATAAGATATGCTTCCATTCTCACTTTCCAAAAGGCATAGTTTGTCCCATCAAAGACTGATATTTTAATTGAGTAAGCCTCTTTACTCTCTTATAGATCTACCTTCCAGTGACTAGACTATTGTTGAAGGAACCATGGTTCTGATACCAATTGTTGAAATAAGGAATTACTGGGGGGGTGAAGTAGTAATTATGAAATTATTTTCTTTTTCCTATTATGCTTACAATACCTTCTTATATTTTTTTACTTGTGTGAGAATTCATTCACAAAATAAGTGAACCAACAATATTTCAAACAGACATGTTCACACACCAATCACATGAGCGACACAAACACATTTGACACAATGTTTTTCATATGGAAACCCAGAGGGAAAAAACCACCAAATTTGTTGTTTGTTTATCATGTAAATTAAGCACCCACTTAATTACATTTGTTTGTTTGTGAGAACCCACTCAAAGGATACACCGAGCCCTTTTGGTTAGTAAGCACCAAATTTCCAAGAGGCATCAACCTCTTCAGTGTGCAAGAAACAACCTTCTCTTGCCATTGTTCTACTATTTCATGCAATTCTCAAATTGAAAATAGAGGCATACAATATTACACTTAAAAATACAAAAATGGTTGTTTGCATATTCAATTTCTGCACTTTGTATTATGTGCTCACATACAACAGATTGTTTCTTTCTATTCACAAAAACACTTCCTATGTGCTCTACCTCCTTTGTCTCTGTTGAATCCTCTTCAACACTATCCTCACAATTCTCCACACAACACTCTCACTGCTCTTAGTGTTGTATAACACATTTTCCTCCTTCGTGCTTTGACCTCTATGTCTCAACGCACACCACTCACGACACAACACTCTCACAATTTTCTCAACTCCCCCATCTTCTCCATTGCAGGCAATGGTTTTTTTTCACTAAGGCACTTTACACAAGGAATTCTTTGTCATCTGTACTTTAGCTGCCCAACAATATGTAGGCATGGATACCCTTTCCACTATTACGTCTCCTATTAGTTTCTTGTCACAGTGTCCAATCAGATATGGGCCTTTCAGTTATTTATTGTCTGACTGTGTAGAGCTCCATCCTGAGAAATCGATTCTCAGGTGACCAGCACACTCCTCCGAGAGTCGCATTCTCATTTATCACTCCACAGATCTTGACAGTTCACAGAGGTGACCACTATGTTATCATTTATCATAACCATTCATGCACACAAAGAAGTCAATTTCTTCCTTCATTCTCTCGAATTCGTCTCTGCCAAAAATATAGTCCTTGATTTCTTGTTACAGAGTCTTTTGCAGGTTTAACCCCTTTCAACGATGAATTCCTTTGAGCCTACATTCAATTCCACAATTGCTGACCTGTACATCATTTAAATTTATGTACTTCTTCATTGGAGAAACACCACATCGTAACTTCACAGAGGTGGAGATTTACGATATTTCTCAGCCCCGATATTGTCATCCCCTTTGATGCTTAGCTCCTCGAGAGTTTCTCCTCCATGGGACGAAGAGTTGTAACCTGCGACTTAGCTTTTAGGTGCTACGGAATTTTGTTCCTGCTGGGGGTCAATATTTCTTTGCTAACTGCTCTACGCCCTTGGTTCTTTGGATTTTGATGATCAAAAGCCAACCCAATATGGACACCCCTTCTATCAAAAATTTTCCAAAACCATCTGCATTGAAGTTACTGGGTCTTCATCCTCCGATATGCCAAGCTATGATATGACATCATTACTCCACGCGACAACTTCAGAGAGATGACATGTGTCATCTGGATCTGGCACATTAGGCCACCCAATAATACTGAATCAGCCTGCCACGTGTCTTTTCGTACTGCCACATCATGCTGACATCAGATGCCACTGCATATTCTCAAAGCCAATCTTACACTACCATGTGTCCTAACAGAGAGAGAGAAGAGGGCCCATCAAACCTTGGTTTTGCAATGTGATCCTTTGTTAATCTTCTTTGGAATTCCTTGGTGCTTTATAGTATTATCAGAGCTCATAGATAGCGTACCTTCTTAGAATACCTCAATTAAGAAGTTATGATATTCAGATGTCTCGAACCTCCGATATTTAGATTCTGATGGATTAGTCCTTTTGATATCCCAAGGTTCCAATCCTTCGATGTGACAACTTCTCCAACTCTCTGAGGTTCTGATATCGAATGTGATGATATCCCGATGTGATGATCTCTGGGGTTTCGATATCTGATATGTTGATGTGTTGCTCTCTGAGGTTCCGATATCCGATGTGTAGATGCCCTAATTTGGTGATCTCCAATATCCTGATATCTGATGTGTTCTCTGCTCCAATATTTCTTCCTTCTTAAGGATTCAAATCGCTGGACTTTGGCAGACCATATCTTTTGACTCAGGAATCCATTTTTGAACTTCCACATATCGTTGGAAAATTCTTCTAGAGAAATTTGCATTGGATAGGGTCCTATGTAGGCTTTGATTACATTTTCTATTATTGATTTCCTGCAAACTCTCTCTCACACTTTGCTCCTTAACTCTTCTTCTTTTGCTTGGAAGGTCGAACTCTCAACCACCATAATGATCATTTTATGGCTTCCTCAGTAAGCTTGATACTATGATGATTATCTACTTGAAGCCTTCAACTTCCATGGAATTCCATCATTGTAGTCATCATTTTGTGGCTTTTCCAGTAATCTTGCTACTATGATGATTTTCTATAAAACATTCCAACAACCATGGGATTCCTCCCAAACACCCAATCATCATGCTCACTCGTGTTTGACATCAATTCCAACACTTACATTCCACTCATATACCATCAATTGTCCTACAAAATCTCATAAATATGCTTTGATCTTTTTACAATGATTTGGTGGCACAATATTTCCTTTATTTGGAGAATCACAACCCTCTTCCAACGTGTCCTTAAACTCTAAATGATTTTATTTTCATCTTCTTCCATCTTGATTGAACATTCCAACCTTTTGATATAGCCTACCTCTGTACAAAAGTTGCACACGGTAAAACAAACAATGACTATTTAAAACCATTTCATTATAAAACTATATCACAACTCAGAATTAGTGAGCTAACCGATAGATCTAAAGATCTGATGACTAGATTAATATTTGTTCTAACTAATAATTTTTTACAAGTAATTGAAGATCCAGATCCATTCCATATTTGATGGGCTTACACCTCCGTAGAGATCAGGGAGGAAGGGGGACGTGGAAATATATATGGTTAGGGTCTCACACATTACGATCCATGTTACAAGAGGAATCTAGCACGATGATCTGTATCTGCAAAATGTGGAAGAAAATTTGGTGAATATTAGAAAATACGATGAGAGGCTTTCATTCCCTTCCCATAAGTTTGGATGGGTTATGAGAATACTTGTCATGATCAAAATTGTTAGTCGAAGGCTCCCTTATTTCACCCTCAGGTGGGTGTACCATCGTTGACATTTTCTTTAATTGCTTTTAAATTATAATGGATGGCGGGATTCACTGTAGAGGGAATATATTTCGAATATTCTTCATCTGAATAGGGGAGGGAGTGCTGAGACTGCACCATACATTGTATGGAGCATGAAGCGATGGAAAAAGATGTAACATGTTATTTTTTACTTTGATCCGGTCGATCCCTCTTGCCGTCGATAACGTGGTGAGGTTAAACCACAACTTCAATGTGAGGTTATTTGTGTGGAGATTAACAGATTATTGTAGATATGTAGTATTAAAAATTATTTGATCTTTTGCTATTATTTGTTTAGAGGTTCACAAATTCACACATATATGGCGGTCTAACAGATCATAATAGCTATGTTAGTGCATCCATCTGAGAATGGTCCATTTCTATATCATTCTACATCATCTGTTGAAAATCCATTGTGTTACTTGCCTCGAAGGAATGCGATATATAAGTATTTTATGCATCTTGCGTAGGAAACGATGGAAACCTAATTCACGTGAAAGTGATACATTTTATAAAATGCAAGAGAAGATTTTGGAAATATATGCTCAGCTACAAAGAGCCTCTCCAAGGAAGCTTTTAGTCCACAATCTCTGTTACAGATCATATTAAGTTGACTTCTATGCTCTTAGCATAGTTTTACGTAATAGATGAGTGATTTTGGTTAATGATATTGAATAGGTGTTGGCTCTATAGAATATCGACTTACTGGAAGCAAGGGGTTGTGTACTATTATGGAATTCAACTCAATTGATACAACGATTAGGTTTTATAATAGTTTCTAAGGTAATAAGTTACATCATGTGAGGATAAAAACTTGTGTGATAACTTGTTTTTGTTTCCATATTTGTATCGAGAATGTGTAAAAACTTTTGGAATTATGATCATGTATTTCGAATCAGGATGGTTTCTTAATTGCATTCTTGATGCGAGGGGATAAACTATATATTTGTAAATATAATTTAAAAAAAATGAAAAAAACAAAGGCGGATGATCATTTGTCCACGTGTTGAAAACCCATATCAATTTGCTGCCACTTATTTATTTTATTATAATTATTTTAAGATTTTTACTTTTATATATCTCATATCGTAGATTTTATTTTGTTATTATTTTTTAGTTTAGTTTGCTATCTATCCATCGTATCATCAATAGAATTATATTCACATTATAAATTTACAAAGAAAATGCTTATGTAGTTTTAGACTTGTATAAAGGCGATATTATTGAACTTTTATATTAGTGATGGTGACAATAATTTAACAAATTTAAACACTTGTTTTTTCATTATAAATGTACTCAGATCTATGTTATATTATTCACATTTTAAAAAACAGCTAGTTAATATAGACCTAATTTAAATAGGATATTTCGATTGGGATCTAATGAAAGACGATCCTGTGGTTTTGTAATTTTTAATTGGGTAAAGATGAGTGCATGTTTTATTAAGAATATCTTTTTTGGTTATATATGTTTTAAGATTAGATTTTTATGTTTTAAAGATTATATTTTTAAAGAGACTATGATTAACCATGGTCAACTATGGTTGGTTATGGTCAACTATATTTTATAGAATGAAACATGGTCAACCATGGTTGGTGATGGTCAACCATGTGTTATAGAATGAAACATGGCCAACTATGGTCAATCTTGGTCAACCATGGTCGAATGTCGCATTGTGACAAAGATTGCTTCCATATGAAAATCAATCATGGTCAACCAATGTCAACCATGGTCAAACATCACATTGTGACAAAGATTGTCTCGATATGTAAATCAACCATGCTCAACCATGGTCTAATGTCGCATTGTAACAAATATTGCCTTGATATGAAAATCAACCATGATCAACCATGGTCTAGCATCACATTGTGACAATGATTGTCTCGATATATAAATCAACCATGGTCAACCATGGTTTAACGTCGCACTGTGATAAGAATTGTCTCAATATGAAAATCAACCATGGTCAACCATGTGTTTAGAATATTTATCTTATTGTTTATATACCTTGGGTTTATAACATTTATCCCTTGGGGTTTTAGTATTAATCCCTTGGGTTTATTATTCCTTTCCGTTTATAATATCAATCATGGTCAATTATAGCGAGTCATGGTCAACCATGTGTTTATAATATTTATCTTAGGGTTTATATATCTTGGGTTTATAATCCCTTTGGGTTTTAGTATTAAACCCTTCGGTTTATTATTTACTTGGTTTTACAATATTAATCCTTTGGGTTTATTATTCCTTTCGGTTTATAATATCAATCATGTTCAATCATGGTTAATCATTGCCAGTCATGGTCAACCATAGTTAAATATTGTATTATGGCAAAAATTGTCTCCATATGAAAATCATGGACAATCATGGTCAACCATGGTTGATTATGGTCAACCATGTTTTATAGAATGAAACATGGCCAACCATGGTCAATCTTGGTCAACCATGGTTGAATGTCATATTGTGACAAATAATGTCTTGATATGAAAATCAATCATGGTCAACCATGGTCGAACGTCGCATTGTGAAAAAAGATTGTTTGGATATGTAAGTCAACCATGGTCTTGAATGACGCATTGTGACAAAAATTTTCTTGATATGAAAATCTACCAGGGTTTCCATCATCAAACGTCGCATTGTGACAATGGCTATCTCTATATGAAAATGAACCATGGTCAATCATGGTCTAACGTCGCACTGTGACAAATATTGTCTCGATATGTAAATCAACCATGGTATAACATTGCATTGTGATAAGAATTGCCTCAATATGAAAATCAACCATGTGTTTATAATATTTGTCTTAAAGTTTATATGCCTTGGGTTTTTAATATCTGTCCCTTGGGTTTAATACTATTCTCTTTGATTCATAATCCCTTTGGCTTTTAGTATTAATCCCTTAGGTTTATAAAATCAATCCCATGGGTTTATTATTCCCTTGGGTTTATAATAACAATCATGGTTAATCATGGTCAATCATAGCCAGCCATGGTCAACCATGGAAGAATGTCACATTGTGACAAAAATTGTCTTCATATGAAAACCATGGACAATCATGGTTAACCATGGTCGAACGTTGCATTGTGACAAAGATTGTGCCAATATGAAAATCACCCATGGTCAACCATGGTCGAACGTGGCATTGTGACAAATATTTTCTTGATAAAAAAATCAATCATGGTCAATCATGGTCAACCATGGTCCAATGTCACATTGTGACAAAGATTGTCTTGATATGTAAATCAACCATGGTAAACCATGGTCCAATGTCACATTGTGATAAGGATTGTCTCAATATGAAAATCAAACATGTTCAAGCAGTATTATTTTAGTGTTTATAATATTTATCCTAGGTTTTATATACCTTGGGTTTATAATATTTGTTCTTTGGTTTTAATATTATTATGTTGGATTCATAATCCCTTGGAGTTTTCATATTAATCCCTTGGGTTTATAATATCAATAGTTTGGGTTTATTATTCCCTTTAGTTTATAATATTAATAGCGTTCAACCATAGTCAACTATAGTAAACCATAGTTAAATCTCACATTGTGACAAAGATTGTCTCAATATGGAAATCAACCATAGTCAACCATGGTCCAACATCATGTTGTGACAAAGATTGTCTCGATATGAAAATCAATCATGGTCAATATGGAAATTAACCATGCTCAACCATGTATATTTTAGTGCTTATACTATTTATCTTAGGGTTTATATACCCTAGGTATATAATTTTCATCCCTTGGGTTTATAATATCAATCCCCAGGGTTTAATTTTATTCCCTTATACTTATAGTCCTTTTTATTTTTAGTATTGATCCCTAGGGTTTATTATTCCATTGGGTTTATAATATGAATCATGTTCAACTATGATCAGCCATGGTCAACCATGAACAACCATTGTCTACCATGTTTTATAAATCCAATCATGGTCAATGATGGTCCATTGTCGCATTGTGATAAAGATTCTCTCTTTTTGAAATCAATCATGGTTAACCATGGTCAATCATGGTCCAAGGGTTTATAATATTTATATTATAAACCCAACATATTGATATTATAAATGCAAGGGGTTAATAATAAACACAAGGGGCTAATAATAAATCCGTAAGGGATTATAAACCCAAGGGAATAATAATAACCCAAGGGATAATAAGCCCACAAGATTATTACTAAAAACTGTAGGTTTTATATTCCCTTGGGTTTATAATATGAATTCCTTGGATATATTAATCTAAGGGTTCATATTCCTAGGGTATAATATTATTCATAGCTTTATAATATTAATCCCTTAGGTTCAATATGAATCAACCAAGGGTTTATATACATTGGATTTATAAACATGGTTGGCCATGGTTGAAAATAGTTGATTTTCATTTTGAGACAATCATTGTCACAATGCGACATTGGACGATGGTTGACCATGGCCAACCATCTTTATTCGAGGGTATTTAATATCTTAGGATTTCAATACCTTGGGTTTATAATATTAATTCTGTGGGTTTAATTTTATTCCTTTCGACTTATAATCCCTTGGGTTTTATACTAAAAAGTCAATGGTATAATCTTCTGAGGGTATAATATTATTTATAGGTTTGTAATTAATAATAATCCCTAGGGTTTAATATTATTCCCTAGGATTTATAATTCCTTGGATTTTTAGTATTAAACCTAAGGGATTATAAACCCAAAGGAATTAATAGTATAAACCCATCGTATATAAACCATAAGATAAATGTTATAAACCCTTGAATAAAGATGGTCGACAATGGTCAACCATGGTCAACCATGGTCCAACATTCTATTGTGACAAGGATTCCCTCAAAATGAAAATCAACCATTGTCAACCATGGTCAACCATATTTATTTTAGGGTTTATAATATTTTTCTTAGTGTTTATATACCTTGTGTTTATAATATTAATCCCTAGGGTTTAATATTATTCCCTTAAGTTAATAATTCCTTGGGTTTATCATCCCTTGGGTTAATATTATTGCCTTTGGTTCATAGTCCCTTGGGGTTTAATATTAAACTCTAGGAATATGAACCCTTACATTATTAAACCGAGGGGATTGATATTATAAACCCAATGCCATAATAAACCCAAGGGTTAATACTAAAACCCCAAGATATTATAAACGAAAGGGACTAATATTATTAAAGTCAAGGGACTAATATTTTAAATTTAAGGTATATAAACCCTTGGATAACCATGATTTATATTGAACCTAAGAGATTAATATTATAAACCTATGAATAATATTATACCCTAAGAATATGAGCACTTAGATTAATATAACCAAGAGTTTGATATTAGAAATTCAAGGGATTAATACTAAAAACCCAAGGAAATATAAACCCTACGGTTTTTAGAAATAATCCCTTGAGTTAATATTATTCCCTTTGGTTTATAATCCCTTGGGGTTTTAGTATTAACCTCTTGAGTTTATTGTTCTCTTGGGTTTATAATATCAATCCCTAAAATTTATTAATCTAAGGATTCAGATCCTTATAGTATGGTTCATATTTATATTAGATAATTTCAAATTAAATAATATAAATAACATCTAATATTAAATAATATGATAATTATAATAATAATAATAATAATAATAATAATTTTTTATTGCAATAGTATTTTTTGATAAATACAAATAGTATATTTATCACTAATAAATACAAATGAAACTTTTACCTTATATCAACCACATGAGATTAAAACTCATGCGGTTGCTCTAATAACAACATTTATAAATATATATCAAACGTGGCAGATTGACCTGGCATGTGAATAAGTCAAATAAGCCAAATGGTCAAATGCCCCAATGGAATGAGATGTGTTGGCATGCATTAGTATTTGTTCTGGTCAAATATCAATACGGTGAGAAAAAGAGTAGTAACGCTTAGTTACCATGGCGGTGGGTAATTGTTCGACTTCTTCGGAAACGTGCTTCCTTCATCCTCGACCGACACACATTTCAACTTAACTCAACGAGGAAGTGTCGTTATGTGTGTGAATGGCTTTGATAGGTCAACGGTTCCAGAGATGAATGTCATGGGGTCACGTTGAATATATATATATATAGTTGACAGCTCTTTGTAACCACACTCCATTATCAAGACAAGATATATATGTTTCTCGAGTCAAAAATAGCTTTTTCAATAAGTCTGAAATGGTGATTTCTTTTAATTATATTTATCACATCGTTGTTGGTTTATAAATTTCTTGTGAACATGCACGCACCAACCCAAGAAAATACAATAATGCGGAGCACAGATGTGACATGTAGCATTGTGATAATTTGGTAGGACAAATGAAATATATGTTTCTGAAGTGGAGATCAACCATATTTTCTTATGTATCTCTCATGAGATAAAGTAAAATAAGCACCATATAATGGCCGTAACACTTTCGCTAAGTAGCTTAGTCACCTACAACTTTTTAAAGTCGAAAATGGATTGGCCTACTGGTTTGTGTCAAGCCAAAGTGGCAGATCTCAAGAATATATTGTGTGCCCATCACATATCATTATTTTATGAAAGTGGCGCAGCGGATGGAAACATTGTGTATCCTTCTAATATTATATTCAGATGCCATCAGAGTTTTCATAGTGTTCCACAGTGTTACAACTAGTATTGGTCACAGGCCCATATGGATATAAATGTGGGTATGCCTCTGAAATATCTGCAATCAAAATCCTCTGGAAGTAGCGAGGCTGTGGCTCATATAACACTATGAGGAATATTACTGTGCCTTATAATACGAGTGTAGCTTCTCTATGGAGCTCGACAGTTCCATTTCTGTTGGGTGGAGTGAGTTTTTAAATCGCATTGATAGCTTTTGCTTTGATCATTCTGGTTGTCTCGCACTTGAAGGACTACTTTGGTTCTAATTCAGAAGAAAATAACAGATCGGCGCTTAGTAGTGAATCAAGTGTTGGTTATGCTGAAAGATTGAGACATTGCAGAATATCATGTCTTCATGTGCAGATGATAAGCAGGAGACGATAAAGGTGGGCGAGTCATGATATTCTGCAATGTCTGCTTATCATCTGAACACGAAGACATGATATTCTGCAATGTCTCAATCTTTTCAGCATAACCAACACTTGATTCACTACTAAGCGCCGATCTGTTATTTTCTTCTGAATTAGAACCACAATAGTCCTTCACGTGCGAGACAACCAGAATGATCAGAGCAAAAGCTATCAATGCTATTAGAAAACTCACTCCACCCAACAGAAATGGAACTGGCGAGTATTATAAGGCACAGTGATATTCCTCATAGTGTTATATGAGCCACAGCCTCGCTACTTCCAGAGGATTTTGATTGCAGATATTTCAGAGACATACCCACATTTATATCCATATGGGCCTGTGACCAATACTCGCTGTAACACTGTGGAACACTATGAAAACTGTGATGACATCTGAATATAATATTAGAAAGGTACACAATGTTTCCATCCGCTGCGCCACTTTCATAAAATAATGATATGTGATGGGCACACAATATATTATTGAGATCTGCCACTTTGGCTTGACACAAACCAGTAGGCCAATCCATTTTCGACTTTAAAAAGTTGTAGGTGACTAAGGTACTTAGCGAAACTGTTACAGCCATTATATGATGCTTATTTTTCTTTATCTCATGAGAGATACATAAGAAAATATGGTTGATCTCCACTTCAGAAACGTATATTTCATTTATCCTACAAAGTTATCACAATGCTACATGTCACATCTCTGCTCCGCATTATTGTATTTTCTTGTAAGTTTCCACCGCCAAAATCTTTTCACGATATAATATATATTTGGTTTTGTTTTATCTCATAATGCCTTAACTTTTTGTTAATTAAAAGTGTGTTCATTCAATTATAGAGTTAGAGTTTTGTTGAAGGTTGGTTTCACAACGTACATAAATTATTCATAAGTCATAAATATTATATTCCTTTTTGTATGGGTCAATGAGTTATACTTCACATGTTTTTTTAATAGGTGCATTTTATGATATAAAATATAATACAATATATACATATTGATTTTTTTTTTAATGGTTTTTTTCACCTTGTTATTTATGGGTTTAATTTGAGAGTGCTATGAGTTGTGTACATATATGTACATTATAAAATAGCTTTGATATTTACCATAAAGTGGTTTCGGTTTAATAGACAATGTAATAGGTATATTTTAATAACACTATAATATTTCGGTTTTTAATTTAATTTTCATATTTTTTTTATAATAGGGGTATAACACATAAAATTTATAATTATATATATAATTACATTCATAAAATTTATGTAATTTATACATATATATATTACTATTACTAATTCTTATAAAGGTGAATTGCATGAAGAAAATAATCTAAACAAAATGTAATTTTTGAAACTAGGCATCGAAACTAAGCGAATCGTGAATTATTAGAGAGTTTTTGAAGAAGCGAAAACAAACAATGTGTTTGAATTAATGGATAATAATCATTCAAGATCAAGCAACCAAAGTGACAACTTCAAAGATCATAGCAAATGATTGGCTGAGACATGATGTTGTGAAGAAGTAAAATCCCCACTATGCAGTGAACCATGTTAAATGAGTTCTATTATGTGTCATTGGTTTCAATATTTTTATACCCTAACCATTAGCTAGATATTATCAAATTTTAATGCAAGTGCTAAGCCATAAATTAATCAGTTAGAGTCATGTAATGACTTGAAATAAAACCAATGAACATGGAATGATATGCAAGGAAGAGAACTAATAAAGGGGAAAAGCATGAACTAAACATTCCATTCATGATGCATAATGCCATAAAATAACGAAAGGGATTTCACCAAATTAAATGACAAAAACATCATGCTAAACCCTGAAATAATCGTAAGTGTAAAAGCCAGACAATGAAGACAAGACAAAACATCAAATAATCAAGTTTATTTTAATGGGGAAATTTTCCCAAATTTCTAGTGGGGGACCCTTCATTTTTATTAAAATGTAGGGGAGCTATTGGTGGGCCAAAAAATGGCGACTCACGGATTGAAGCAGTTATCTCTAGTTACTTGATCTAAAATATATAAATGTAACAGAATAAAGGTTAGATGCTTTAAAATGTTAAATCTCAAATACCCCAAAAATATTTCTCTATGAATTATATGCTTTAAATTAAAGACTTCTCAATATCTCCAATCGTTTCCATCATTATTTGTAAAATATGAACCCGATATCATTTATTTCATTGTGTATAATATGAAAATAATAAACTTTATCGACAACCAATCTAGGGAAAGGTAAGGAAACCAATTAAATTACAGTATTGAATTAACTTCAATACCACAAGCATGGCCATTTCTACCAGGCATCTATAGCCTCCACAGGGATGCCTTTTAACCCAACTAGACACTTTTATCCTGTATACTTGTTATATGTTCATAGTTTCAACATCCCTTTTCTTTTTTCTTATAAATTTTCTCAGAAACCAATTGAAGGTCATTACCCTAGCTTAGTAACCATCCAACAACAATTCCATTCACAAGAACCAACAAAAGTGAATGAGATGGCTTGCGATAAGACATCTTGTCTTTTAGACTTGCGACCAAAAGCCATTACCCTAGCTTGGTGACCAATAGTGGTAATGTCACATTGTTAGAACCCATGATCTTGGTAGGTCGGCTCGTGATGAGACGTCTTATTCTTTAGTTAAATTATTTGTTAGTATTTAGATATGATTGTTATTAATCTTCAAGAGGTTACTTGATAGACATGGAAGAAAATATCACAGACTCCTTAAGAGCAACGGATGGCATGAAAAGTTATTAGTTACTAATCTTTACTGATTTGTTCTTCATTCCCAAAGAACTCGTGACCTTAAAAGTAAACTATCTTGTAATAAATTTTGTTGTTTTATGATTAGGGTTAAAGAAAATGTTCTTAAAAAATGACAGAAAAATTCAGATGGACATTTTAACATAGTCCATAACCGATTTCAAAAATTAGGGACTAACTAATCAGAGGATTCGATTTTGAACAAAACAGAGAAATCTTATTAAAAATAATTTCTTAAAGGTAAGATTTCAATTTTATACATTAGAGCATCTACTGTTTTACCAATAAGCACACTAATAGAAGCCCAAAAATGACTAAATCAACCCTTATTCAAACTTGGGAAAAGGACCTAGAGAGCCTACAAATGCCAAAGAAAATAAAAACAAAACGATGGGCCATGAATAAAGTGACATATGATAATGTAACCATCATATCACAAGCCAAGAATGATAAAAAGGATCAAACTCTAGGGATAAGATGATTTTTGAAGATTTACATATTTTATCCTTTTAATCTTTTAGTAATATAAGTATGTACTTGAATTTAAATTTTTCATTAAACATTGTGGGAGATGTTTTAGGATTTGACCTTTTATTAAGCAAAAATGAAATTCTAACCAAACATCCATCTAGTGCAGCTATGATATTATCTTTAAAACTAATGAGATCCTTAAAACTACATTTTATGTGAAAAGGAAGAGAAATTTATGAGTTATTATTTCACTAGGCATATTCTTGTTCCATAATATTAGAATGGCGATTGCATTAAACATTTTTCAAATCATAATGAACAATAATAAAGAAATTTAAAGAAAGAAAGTTAAGTAAACTTCCTTGATGATGTCATGATGATGACTCATCTTCGCCTTTGTCATTAACAAGATTTCAAAGTTGCATTTTTCTAATAAAGGAAACAAAAACAAATTACTTAAAAAAAAACTAACATACTTATTCTACTCTAAACTACTGAATGATCACAATACTAAGTCAAGTAAAATTTCCAATGCAACCACAGAAGGAACTTCAATCCTGCAAAGAAAAAGAAGTCCCTAATTAGTAAGAAGGATTGGAGTATTTCAAAAAGAAAGTTAAACAATTCATACTTACGTCTATGACACAAAAGTAAAAATAATTGGATATAATGACATGAAAAGGTTTTCTTGAACTATCACAGTTATGATTAATGACAATTTCAAGATATCCCCATTCACTTACCTCATAATCTTCACTATGCTTAAGAGACGAACTATTAAGTATTATGTGATTGTCAAAATTTCCATTTTAGATGTTTGAAAAACCAAATGTTTTATGAACAAATTCATGATATGTATCTAATCCTCCTTGAAAATAAGGTATGATTTGATGATTAAGATTCAAAGTTTCTTCCTGAAGATGAATATCAATATCCATACCTTGTTGTATGTAGACATTAGAACCCTTAGTATAATTTTTATTATATATGTGTTATTTAACAATTGAATGTGAGAGCTGATTAAAGTAAGAAGAAGACAAAAAAGGATCTTAATCTACAATCCAACCTTCTTCTACCATATCCCTAGTAGAAGATTGTTTCGAAAAAAAACTAGTTTACTTGTTAGTAGAGTTATCCTCAATTGATTCTACCCCTTGTACTTTTTTTATGAAACTTTTAGAATATATGAATAAAATACAAATCATTGAGGTGAAACTTAAAAAAGACATGAATGATTTTGGTTGCAATTATATATAAATACAAATCTTCCCTTCTAAGTAGAGCCCTTAAATTTTCACATACTTTATTGAAATCATGAGTCTCTAAGGCATCCAAAAATTGAAACCGAGTGAAAATATAATGGGGAAAAAATGATTCAAACCAATCTTTAATTTGGCCTATAAAAGTGAAAGAGAACAACCTACATAAAATATTAAAATCCGTAATATCATACTTGATGCATTTACACCAAAACTTATCAATATGTTTTAATGCATATATACTCCACCCTCAAAATGGAGTTTTGAAAAGAGATGAATAGTCTTGTGAGGAAGGTCAGGTAATGAAAAGCACAAGGCATCCTCACATAGATTGATTTGGGAAAGAGCCATTGTTTATATCTAAGGATTAAGAATGTGACTCTAAATAGGTTAGCTTGTCGTCTAACCTACCTTGTAGTACTTTTTGTGATGATACAAAAGGAGGAAATTATAGATTTGGAAAAATTATAGGTTGAGGCATAAATGATAATCACTTAACTTACTTTGGGCCCTCCTTCTAACACTATTTTTTGATGGGAATAAATGACCACTTGTCAAGAGGAGGAGACAACCTAGCAAGCCATTTGGAGTAGTTATTTTTGATGGGTTTTATGGCTCCATTAGCCAGATATAGCCCAAAAAATGGGGGTGATGCAAACCCTCTTCACTAGAACTTGTAGAATATCTTACATAAACCATACCGAGGAAGAAATTTCTTACCTAAAAATAACATTTGCCAACCTAGGGTACAACAATAAAAGCATATACAAAGCCATTCAAAACGCAAAATCTGATAATAATAAAAAGAAGGCGAAAGACCCCCCAACCTCTAATGCATACCTTCCTTACATTCAAGGAGTCACTGACAAGATAGCTAAAATCCTCAAAAAGAAAAATATAAAGACTGCGTTTAAACCCTGGTCTACCATTAAACAAAGAATGAAATCTGTTAAGGACAGCCAAGAGCAACTTCAGCAGAAATGAGTATATATCATCAATTCCTCTTGTGGGGATCAATACATAGGAGAAACAGGTAGATCCGTAAGGATTAGGCTCAAAGAGCATAGTGCAGATATCCGTAATGAAAGAACCCGAACTTCAGCCTTGGCTGAGCATGTAGGTAAAACTAATCACCATATATGCCTTGAAGAGGCCAAGGTCATTGCCAATGAAGATCACCATTTCAAGCGTAAGGTCATAGAAGCTATTGAAATCATAAAACATCCTAGAAACCTTAATAGGGATGGAGGCTTGGAAATTAGCAAAAATTGGAACCCTTTGCTCACCCCCAACGAATCATCTCAATAAAAATTATAGCTAGGTTAGATATGGACCTCAGTATCTAAGCTGATTAGCTAACAGAATAACTTATCTCTCTAGTTATGTTAACTCTTTAACATCATAACATCTTGGTAGATGAATAATAAAATAACCCTTGAAAATAAATTAACTTAGTTGCAGATCAGAATCCTTAGACAAGAAGAATATTAATGATAAATAAGGATAATTATTATAATATGAGTAATAATAATAAACATATAATTAATTAGCTAACAATATCAATAAATAACAATAATAATAATGTAAAAATATAGATAATAGTATAAATAATAATTAAATAAGAAATATTTAATAAGGATTATATATAAGAATAATTAATAGGAATCATAGATAATAATATTAATAATAACAATATAAATATTAATGTAAATTTAATATTACAATTAGGATCAATATATTAATAATAATAACATATATAATAATTAATAAGAATAAATAATAAAAATTATAGATAAGAATAATTAGTATAGATAGTAACAATAATAAGGCAGATAAGATAAATAATATAAACGATAATAATTAACTTATGATTAATTAAGTCAACAACAATAATAAATATGATTGATAATAATAGAAATAATAATATAAATAATAATTTATAAGAATAAATAACAATAATTAATAAGAATAAATGATAATATAAATAATAATAATAAGAATTAATAATAAATAACTAAGAATAAATAATAAATATGAATAATAATATTAATAATAATTAATTAGAATAACATAAATAATAATATTAACATAAGTTAATTAATTAACAATAAGAATAAATATAAATAATAATAATAAATATTAAATAATGATTAATAAAATAAATAATAATAAATAAAATAATATAGATAATAATATAAATAAAAATTAATAACAATATAAATAACGATATAATAATAATTAATAATAATAATATAACTAACATTGGATAGGAATTAATTAGAATAATATAAGACAATAAGCAATAGTAATAAAAATAAGGATTAGGAACATAAATATTAACTAATAGCAAATAATTTCAATAATGAGTAACAATAATAATATAAACAAGAATATTAATAATGATTAAGAATAATAAATTAATTAATAATATAAACAATCATAGTTAATGATTTAAGTAATTAAAATTATAAAAAACAGACATTGAGTGAGCCATGTCTTTGCATATAACCTTTTTCATATTTATACCAAACCCTTTTCCTTCTTTTCTCCATGCATCAGTCCTGATGATGAGTCTGGCTTTAGACTCGAAACGTCGACCATATAAAGATGAACGCTGTGGAAAATTCGAACTCCTCTCAGAGAGGAGACATACTGTTTACCATTGATGCTAAATTTATAATGCAGATGATGCAAGCTCCTATCATTCAAGGAACCACTCCTTTTTCCCACGAAATCCTCACTGAAATGTATCAGAGGTTGTATTTTACCAAAAGAGCTAAAACTTTGAAACTCTTCCTGACTGAACAGACCCCACTGCCTAGAAAGAATCCTCCTTATTCCTCCTCTGCTTTCCCTGATAGAATGAGGCATATAGTCACTGTACTTTCATATTTGTTGGGTTATTATTCAGATCAGTGGCTTGATGAGGCCATAATAGGTTTTCTATCCATCTTATCAACAAAGCCAAAATCGTTTGTCCTTGCAGATGCTATCCATCAGCAATTTGTAAATTTCATCACAAAGGAAGTGTTTCAATACTCTTCATTGTTGGTATATATGTTTGTTTATTTTTAGGTAGACAGATTTCAGTTTACAATGAGCAAGTTAAATGAAGAAGGTGAACCCCAATCTGTCTTTTTTTGGACCACCTTAGTGATGAAGGATCAAAAGGACTTTGCCTACAAGACATTTATAGAAATGTTTGTTCATCCAGCTATGAGCCTCCTTAGTGGAACTGCAGAACCCAGAATCAGTGAATAAATTAAATGGATTATGCAATCAACGGACCAAGCAAGAATAGGGGATTGGTACTTGTACCAAAATTAAACAGAATTAAGGGTATATGGATGTGAGTTGGCCCCTTAAAAGCTGTCAAAGTTCCTCCCCATGAGGATCTTTGCACTTGAATACATCAGGCATATGATCAATGCAGATGAAGTACATTTTGTGGTAGCAAAGAAGAAATCACAATTTAGGATCAAATCCCAGATTGGTTCTTTTAATTGCAAGAGTAGTGCAGCAGGTGAGGAGGCAGACAAGAAATTGAAGGAAATGAAGTTCACTCATAGTTTCGCATGGTCCTATGACCCATGGGGCATCATCTCCAAGAAAAGAGTGGAGAACAAATCAACACCTTATATTCACACTCAAAGGCCTGAAATAGAGAAAGTTATGAACCAGATTGAGTGGATGCTTGACACGTTGCAAGAGGCTGAGGAACAAGTAATTTATTCTTCAAGTGCACAGACTCCCAGGCAACAGGAAAGACAGAGTACAAAATACAGATCAGACAAGGGAAAGGAACATGAAAAGGGAGCAACTGGGAAAAGGCCGAGAGAAGATGAGTCACTAGGGACTGATACTTCTATGAAAGAATTCAAATTGAAATATAGGAAAAGTGTCGGGATGCACATGGGCTTTGGAAGGGAATCACCACAACAAATAGTCATTAATCTGAGTGATATTCCTAATTCATCTCCAGCTAGAATTCAATCTCTTCCTACCACTCCAATCTCAGAAAGTCAACAGACTCTCCAAGTCTCCATATCCACCAATGTTACTGGAGAAAGGGAGGACAGCATTTTTGGCACCTTTGTTAGTGTCGATATCTTCATCCCTCCGTCAGAGATCAAATCCTCTTGTTGCATTTCATATTAGGTGTCCCGCCCAGTCATTTGCATTCCATTAGGCACATGGATCATCTGACGTGAGTGGCTTTCCTACAGTTTCCCTCATGTCATTTACCTGCTGGTTCATGTTTGCTCATCAAAGAACATATACAATCCTCTTTTTGTATTAAAGGTTGCAAAGGTATTTTTAGGGTTTCATTGTCAATTAGGTCTAGGGTCTCATTAGGGTTTCGTCAAAAAATGTGTCAAAGTGTCTAATAAGCAACCAGAAGGCCATGAGGAGGTTTCAACATCAATAAATTTCATTGCCAAGTGTTCGAAAATGTGTTTCCTCAAAACTCTGTTTTGAGGAAAAAACAGAGTATTTTGCTTTTATTCTACAGGAAATCATGAAATTTTGATTTCTTCATTGCATAGCACTCCATCTACACCCTGGTTACTTTCCTTAGCCCAGAAGCTCCAACACCTGTAAAACAAGTAAAGCTCGGGTCATTTAGTACATCACAAAACTCAAAAATAAGTGAAAAAGTCAAAAAAAAAGAAGAGTTTGAAATAAAGTCATTTGCAAAACATTAAGAAAGTGGGTTTGGAAAAAATAAAATTTAAAAGCTCATGAATAAATCATTTCTCCAAATTTTTGAAGTTCATTTATGCTCCAAGAGCAAAGAGAAGCAAGGCAAATGATTTTGGTGAGTGAGTGTGAAGTTTGGGTGAAAAGAACTGTAAGATTGCCAGCGTAGCGCACAGGGCAGGAGGCGCGACGCACTCACCAGGCGCGGCGCACTGGGAAGGAGATGCGACACACTGGGCCTTAGAATCCTTCGTTAATTTTCAAGGGCACGGCGCATAGGTGGGGCGCAGCGCATTGGGATGGATGCACGACGCATATAACCAGAGATCCCAAAAATTTCTAGGATTTGCTCAAATTGCCCAAAAACGCATGGATCGGTCAATGATTCCCTTATTCCCCAAGTTCCCCAACCTCCTAAATTCCCTTTTCCAAACTCTCAAATATAAATCCCCAAACCCTAATCCTATACAAAAACTCCCAAAACATCCCATATTTCCCAAACTAAAATCTATCCCAACAGTCCCTAAATTCTCCACTATTTTCCCCTTACAGTCCCTTGGTGGGAAAGGTCAAACAAATCATCAAAGGCAGTCCAAGACGGTTTGACATATCAACACCTATTTCTCCAAGACAGTTTGTCCACCAGCAGACATGACATCTGATCCTTCATATGATTATGAAGAGGAGACCTAAAGTGACTCACCTACAGAGGGACATGCACCCAGGAGGCCTCATAGAGGTGGAAAACATATCAGAGAAGAACCAACCACCCTTGCTAAATTGCAGGCCTGCCCTCTTGCCATCTCTTGTTTCCAACATCAGTCATGTTATGAATTTTGTGAGAAGGTTTCTAGCATTCAGTTTCATCATGAGTTGGCTCGTCTATTTGGACTGCATTTAAATGTTGATCAAGCCACTCTAGCCAGTGTCACTTTCACATTAACGCCAGAATCAATTTCATTAGCAACTGGCATACCTAACATTGGAGAGCCATGGAGCAAGAGGCAGAAAATTGACCGGCAACATTATGAACCATACATTAAGCCCGACTTTTTGAGACAGCTCAAGAGAGTGTTTCCTTTTTGGTACCTAAAAGATGAATATGCTCCTTTAATGAAATTGATCATGAAGTATTTCAGCTGTGAGGGCCGGTTCTCCCGTTTATATGCTTATCATATCAGGCTGCTCATACATTTTACTCGGGTTTGGATGATGAACATTCCTTACTTCATGTTCCGAAATATTGAAAGGATGACCACTCTAGTGCAGCACAAAACCCCTCAGCAACAATTTAACAATATTTATCATTTTGTTCTCATCAAAATCGTGGTTGTTCATCAGCTTAGTTTACAGGGTGTCACTTGGGAGGACTTCATCTCACGTGATTTGTTCAGAGCTCCTTAGGGACCATTAGAGGTTTTGCATGAGACAGATGGACCTTCTCATCAGCATGAGGGTCATGAGACACAGGTTGCTAGTATGGCATTTTTTATTACTTATCAGAAGGGCACGAGGGAGTTGTTCGCGGCAGCAAAGCGAGTGTTATCTCCACCCGGGGTGGAAGGGGCCTCACTTCTGACATCAACACCACAGGTTTAGGACAAAGGCAAGAGGCCAATGTAGGATGAGGGGCCTTTAGGTGAGTGGGACTTTATTCTTATTGAGGATGATGATACGGACACGGGCCCGCAAAGCACAAAACTCAAAGAGATCATCCAAGAGCAGCAGACAGATATCAAAGCCTTGTCCGTCAACTTGGAAAGGGCTAAGTGGATTATAAAATACTAAGAGCAAAGGAATAAATAGCTTGAGGACCAGCAGTTGATCATGGAATTACAAAACATTTGGGAGAATCATCAAGCTGCCCAAAGGAGGAGGGTGGAGTTCACTTCACTTGAGCAAGAGATCAACGCCGATCGAGAGTCTTGGCTCATGAGAGTCAACATCCACTTAGAGAGATTTTTGGATAAGGCCAACAAGGAGAAATACTTGTTGAGACACATGGCTTTTCATTACATGGCGAGGAACAAGGTTTGCAAGGCGTGAATAAGGAATTTAAAGGCAAAATTGAAGAAGGCTTCAAAGAGGTGAAAGGAGAATGATCGACTTCCGATATTGGCTGAGGCTTCCTTGGCCCATCATATCTCTTGATAGAGAAGTCCAGCCCAAATTTCAAAAAAATTAGAGCAATTTTTGCATTTTGGAAATTTTTTGCACAAAAAACAGAGTTTTCCTCCCTATGGGTCGCGCCACATGGCGCTCGCTTTTGCTAGGGGGCTCCAAATCACAAAAACATTGCATTTCTAGATTTTTCATGAAAATTTATGCTTGCCTACCTATGGCGAAGAAATTTGGGCAGGTTTTGAGCCCTCAAAAAGGTCAAAAACACTCAAACAATGACCTCACTGCCCCTATTTTGACACACAGAAAGAAGCCTTGGGATATTTTATTTGTGAGAGGGTAAATGGAGGCGGAATTGCAAAATTCCACTTGGGTTGGAAAGTAGAAAGGCAAACCTTTCCAACAAGACTACTTGGAGCTGATTTGGACATTGGGAAGTCCTCTAAAAGTGGGTCTAAATAGGCACGGCACATAGAGAATCAAGCGCGGCGCATAGAGGAAAAATTGCCAATTTTACCAAGTTTTGCTCTGTTTTTCGCCCAGTTTTGGCCAATTTGACTTTTTCACTTTCTTATTGTCAAATTATGATGTAATTTCATGTACCTTGATGGATAATGATCTAAAAATGTTGAATTTTCACTTGGTTAGGAGATTCATTAGTTAAAAGCTTGTTTGAAACTGAATGAATCAGTTCCCTTGTTTCTAGAGGCATGTTGTTTCATTGCCTGATTTCTAGTTCCTAGTTTAGAATCAATTGAATCAGCCCCTAAACATGTGAGCTCGACCCCTAGAGGAAAGGAAGAGCTAATGCTTTGTATATATTATGTATTTTTTCAATCATTGGCATGGCTGGACTCTTGAGAAAGCCTTGAGATTCGTTGTACACTCATATCAGTATTTTGGCTAAGGAATTGAGACCAGGATTTGCAGTACTCTTTGGGATCCCTGTGGGATTTGTTTTGGTACAATGCTTTCTTATGTCTTTCTGAATTTATTCATGTGTTATATGTATCATTTCTCTTTATTTCTTCTTAGTTAAACAAATGAGAGTGTAAGTAGAATACATTGAAAAGTGCAGTGCTCTACTTGAAGTTTGCTTTAGCCTTTTCATGTTTTCCACTGTTTGGAGAGGATTCATGGCTTCTCTTGCCCTCTTCAACTCCTCCTCTATCTGATCCATCCATATCACTTGATTTAGAGTGCCAAAATCAGTTTCCTACCTTACCCCATCGAGATCCCTGCAGGAATGTGCCTCATTCCCTGCACCCCAAAATCTGCCTTCTCATCTGAGCCAAGAATTCATCAATTCATTCCAAAATCTCTTACACACATATATCTAGCCTAAGATCAGTAGCTATATTAGTCATCTCAAGCCTTAAGTGACCATAATTAGCTGAGATTGACCTAGAGAGAGCCCTCTCCTGACCTGGTAGGGCTAGCTACCAAGCTGAGTGTGGTTTGATGTGGACCTAGAATCTTACCTTTTTAGCCTGAGGTAAATCTAGGCTCTAACATAGTGGCGACTCGAATGGGGAGCAAATTGTTTGTTTGTTAATATTCTTCATTTTATAAACTATAGACGGATTCTGAAGGTTAGCGAGGTAGCCTTCGAAACGCTTTTTCTTTGCATTAGCACAAGTAAATAAAAGCTACTTCAATCAATCTCTGGTCTAGTTTATAAACTGAACATCTGATCTAACCGATCACCCAAGTAACATGTATCAAGTTCAGATCTGATTGTTGATGGTGGAAAACGATTAGACATTGGGAAGGCCTCCAAAAGTGGGTCTAAACAAGCGCGATGCATAGAGAATCAGGCACGGCGCATAGAGGAAAAATTGCCAGTTTGACCAAGTTTTGCTATGTTTTTCACCCAGTTTTGGCTAGCTTGACTTTTTCACTTTCTTATTGTCAAATTGTGATTTAATTTCATGTAAATTGATGGATAATGATGTAAATATGTGGAATTTTCTCTTGGTTAGGAGATTCATCAGTTAAAAGCTTGTTTGAAACTAATTGAATCAGTTCCCTTGTTTCTAGAGGCATGTTGTTTCATTGCCTGATTTCTAGTTCCTAGTTTAGAATCAGTTGAATCAACCCCTAAGCATGTGAGCTCGACACCTAGAGGCAAGGAAGAGCTAATGCTTTGTCTATATTATGTATTTTTTTAGTCATTATCATGGTTGGACTCTTGAGAAAGCCTTATGCTTCATTTTACACTCATATCAGTATTTTGGCTAAGGAATTGAGACCAGGATTTGCAGTACTCTTTGGGATCCCTATGGCATTTATTTTGGTACAATGCTTTCTTATGCCTTTGTGAATTTATTCATGTGTTATATGTATCATTTCTCTTTATTTCTTCTTAGTTAAACAAACGAGAGTGTAAGTAGAATACATTGAAAAGTGCAGTGCTCTACTTGAAGTTTGCTTTAGCCTTTTCATGTTTTCCACTGTTTGGAGAGGATCCATGGATTCTCTTGCCCTCTTCAACTCCTCCTCTATCTGATCCATCCATCTCACTTGATTTAGAGTGCCAAAATCAGTTTCCTAGCTTACCCCATCGAGATCCCTGCAGGACCGTGCCTCATTCCCTGCACCCCAAAATCTGCCTTCTCATCTGAGCCAAGAATTCATCAATTCATTCCAAAATATCTTGCACACATATATCTAGCCTAAGATCAGTAGCTATATTAGTCATCTCAAGCCTTAAGTGACCATAATTAGCTGAGATTGACCTGGAGAGAGCCCTCTCCTGACCTGGTAGGGCTAGCTACCAGGCTGAGCGTGGTTTGATGTGGACCTAGAATCTTACCTTTTCAGCCTGAGGTAAATCTAGGCTCTAACATAGTGGCGACTCGACTGGGGAGAAAATTGTTTGTTTGTTAATATTCTTCATTTTATAAACTATAGACGGAGTCTGAATATTAGCGAGGTAGCCTTCGAAATTCTTTTTCTTTGCATTAGCGCAAGTAGATAAAAGCTACTTCAGTCAATCTCTGGTCTAGTTTATAAACTGAACATCTGATCTAACCGATCACCCCAGTAACATGTATCAAGTTCAGATCTGATTGTTGATGGTGGACAATGATTAGACATTGGGAAGGCCTCCAAAAGTGGGTCTAAACAAGCGCGGCGCATAGAGGAAAAATTGCCAGTTTGACCAAGTTTTGCTCTGTTTTTCGCTCAGTTTTGGCTAGTTTGACTTTTTCACTTTCTTATTGTCAAATTATGATGTAATTTCATGTACATTGATGGATAATGATGTAAATATGTGGAATTTTCACTTGGTTATGAGATTCATTAGTTAAAGGCTTGTTTGAAACTGAATGAATCAATTCCCTTATTTCTAGAGGCATGTTGTTTCATTGCCTGATTTCTAGTTCCTAGTTTAGAATTAGTTGAATCAGCCCCTAAACATGTGAGCTCGACCCCTAGAGGCAAGGAAGAGCTAATGCTTTGTCTATATTTTTTTTTTTTTTATTCATTAGCATGGTTGGACTCTTGAGAAAGCCTTAAGCTTCATTGTACACTCATATCAGTATTTTGGCTAAGGAATTGAGACCAAGATTTGCAGTACTCTTTGGGATCCCTGTGGCATTTATTTTGGTACAGTGCTTTCTTATGTCTTTGTGAATTTATTCATGTGTTATATGTATCATTTCTCTTTATTTCTTCTTAGTTAAACAAACAAGAACATAAGTAGAATACATTGAAAAGTGTAGTGCTCTACTTGAAGTTTGCTTTAGTCTTTTGATGTTTTCCACTGTTTGGAGAGGATCCATGGCTTCTCTTGCCCTCTTCAACTCCTCCTCTGTCTGATCCATCCATGTCACTTTATTTGGAGTGCCAGAATCAGTTGCCCACCTTGCCCCATCGAGATCCCTACAGGACTGTGCCTCATTCCCCGCACCCCAAAATCCGCCTTCTCATCTGAGCCAAGAATTCATCAATTCATTCCAAAATCTCTTGCACACATATATCTAGCCTAAGATCAATAGCTATATCAGTCATCTCAAGCCTTAAGTAACCATAATTAGTTGAGATTGACCCGGAGAGAGCCCTCTCCTCTAGCTACCAGGCTGAGCGTGGTTTGATGTGGACCTAGAATCTTACCTTTTCAGCCTAAGGTAAATCTAGGCTCTAACAACCTTCATAGAGATAAATATCAGGAATGAAATGTTAAAAAAGAGTACTTATGCTCAATTCTGGAATCAAAGTTCTTCTTATCAAGGCAAACTTGTCTTAGCTTTTGATTCAGAAAAAGGCAAAATGCATATGGCATTTTTGGAAGCACAAATAATTGAACCTAAAACTCCAACTGATTACAAACAAACCTCATTTGAGTTTGATGCCAAGAGTGTTCATCCTATTGATGAACTAGAAATGCACAAAAAAACTGGTGAAATGATCTCATCTACTCTAACCAGTACCTCTATGAGTTTGTTTAAAATTTAGGTGGCCTTATCAAATGCTCAATATTAGTTGAAGATGGAAAAGATTTCATCTCAATCAAAAGACAACAAAATTAAGTCTTTGGAAGACTTAGTAGTGAAAATTGGATATGATCCCTCAAATGTAAAAGTAGTTTAAGAGATAATTAAGAAGAAGGAGATTGATATAGCAGCTTTGAAGAAGCATCTCAAAATGCCTACAACCCATGATCCCTTGACCAAAGAGATAGAGGAAACAGAGAGTCAGAAGGCCAAAATGATGAAATTAATAATGGAGCAATCACTCCAAATAAAAAAAAATGGAAGAAAATATGGAGGAGAAGGAAAAGGCAGCAGAGTCGGCTAGCACCGCTATGGAGGCTCTTCCTCTTACAACTATTCCTACAACTCCAACAACTACTACTACAAGAACTGGAAGCAATACAAAACAGCTAGTCAGGTCCATGGAAATCATGAATCTTTAGACCGAGGAGATCAAGTGACTAGAAACCCAAGTCAATGTTCTGCAGGATCAAATCAAAAGAGCTGAAAGTACACACTTAGTGGAGATGCAGAGGGCACAAACCTTAATCGAAAAGTTGTAAAAATATGAAAAGGAATCATCCATTGGTAACACTCTAGGAAGGGTGAAAGAGATCATCTGGCACAACATCATCAATGGCATGAATGAAATATGGCCCAACATCCAAATTATATTTGAACAGAAGGAGTTAGTGGAAAAAGCTAAGGAAGCTATTTCATCTACTAGTCTAGAGAAAGGAGACATGCCATCAACAACCAACAAAATCATTAATTTTCTTAATTCAAGGAATAGGTATGAGATAGAATAGTTGGGAGAAGTAGATAGGATAGAAACTATTCTACAGGCAAAAGAGGTATTGACTAAGAAGAACCTGAATGTACAACTTGAGGAAAAATGCTTGAATTTGGAGCTTATAGTCAACGGGATTTTCAACATAATTGAGCCTTTAACACAGAAAGGTCTCCCTTCTCTATTTGTCATTAATGACAAACTCATGGTCAGAGAAGATTATGTCAAGAGGCTCCAAGGCATAGCCCAGGATGTTGTGAATCTCTCCAACATTAAAGGCAACATAACAGAAAAATCATTGTTGGAAGCTATCAACAATCCAATCTATATGAAGCATGAACTAAAGCACGTTTTTACAGTCAAACCCACTTTTGCATGGTACACGGAAGCTGATGAAATATATCGTAGGTTAAGCAAGGTCAAGATTCCATATGAAGAAGCATGGAGTGACTTGTGTGATTACCAAGAGGAATATGACAAGGATGATTGAAGGAACAATGCATAACTGAGTCAGCACCCAGACAAGTCAGCAAATCAACTACAACAAAATTAACTACTCAGCAACAACATCCTAAAAAAGGGGACCAGGTGTCCAAGTTATCTCGTCATGCCCACTTCGTGGTTACACTAGTAAAATTTTCTTTCATTGTAATTAATAAAAAATTTCCAAGTGTACAAGGCAATCATTGTAGGTTTTTGTTAAATACTTCATGCATTGGAGGTATTAGGGGTTGGACCCGAGTTATTTGAATAATCTTTCTTTTGGAGCACTGTAATTTTTGAGTTGGAGTATCAATAATAAAAGACTGTTTGCAAGATACTTGAGATGTTTTTAACCTGGTGATGTCTTCTTTCTGTGTCAAATATATTTCTATTTTATTCATTATGCATCCCTAAATCTTATTGTAATGCAGAAATTATAGATTAAGATATGCTGTTGGAGCACCTTATCTCTATCTGTGGTTACAATCTAAATGTTTTATTCTGATGTATGGTTAAGAAATACTTAATTTCTTTTTAATCATTACTGGTTTCACTATTCTATCATCTCATTCATTCTTCTTTTAGATCCAGTAAAGATAGTTAGCTTGCCTTGCAAATGCTATGGAAAAGTTGATGTTACTACCAAAACACTCCATAGCCCAATAGAAAAGATTTAAATCTGACCTACCCCAACCAAACAAACAAACAACCAAGAAATCAAGTAACAAAACCCTTTCACCATTATAGCTAGCCTAATACATTAAAACATTGAAAATAAAGATAAATCTGGAAATATAAAGAGAGATCCCTCTCTGAGTCTACGAGAGCTAGAGTCTGGACTCCTAAGTGGTTTGATGTATCCTTTTTATTTTTTCTTTACAATCTTAAAAACCATAGAGCGATAACATAGTGGTGACCATACTGGGGACTATTAAAAATTTGTCATTTCATTCGAATTCAGAGTACCCAGTTCAAAGCTTTGTATGATAAGATTATTCCCAAGATTGGTTTCCTTTTTACTCTTGTGTATATTCAGTTTTTCTATGTTTTAGATCTGAACACTAGCTCCCAAAAGAATCTCTACTAGATCCCACCCAGATCCAAATCCTCCTACCAAAGTGGACAATCCTGAAAATATCTTAAGGAAAACTCCTAGAACTAAGAGTCACACAAGTAATAGATTTCTTCACAGATCCAGCTCACTCCCTGAAAAATTTGTTACATTTCAGGATATCCAGTTTGATTTACACTTTGAACATGACTTATTCAAGACTAAATTAGAGAATTGGAAAAATCTTATTATCTTTGATCCATCAATCTTAATAAAGAGCCCAATGAGAGAAATTTATTCATAAACTAAATCAGATCTTCCACTCTTAAAACATTTTGATACTCTACAAGATCTAGTGACAAATCTCACCTCCGAGATCGATGATGCTTACCTTCAACATTCAGTAGAATTAACTGCCTTAAACATAGTAGCCTCTTCCCTCACACCTCAATCTGCACATATTTAGTCACCAAGTCCCACTGCCTCCATCATTCCCACCCCTTCGTTTATCCTTCAACATAAGGTTAGTCAAATTCCTTCACTCTCATTTCCACGTAGTATTAGTCCAACCTCATCCACTGTTCAACTTCCTTCAAGTGGTCCTCCACCACCACCAATCATGGCAGCCAGATATGCTCCTCTAGTGTTGCCAGCACCATTGGCTAATATGCCACAAGACTATCAGTGTAAAATCACACTATTTGATGGGACTGGTCCTTTAACAACCCAATAAAATGTGGATAAAATGAATGATTTTTTTGACCTGCAAGAGGTAGATGAAGAAAGTGTTAATCTCAAAATGTTTGCTCAAAGTTTAGGAGGAGAAGTTCGGAAATGGTTTAAATATTTGCTTGCACATAGTATAAATGATCTCCCCGTGTTCCACCAAACCTTTCTTAATAGATGGGAAGTCAAAAAGAACCCTCTAAAAATTCTATTAGAATATGAAAATATTAAAAGGAAGTAGGTGAAAGTGTTCAGGACTATTGTGTTATATTCAATAATGCCTATAATGCAATACCTGTAAATCTTAAACCACCTCAGGATTTATCCTTGATAAAGTTCCTAGATGGCTTTGATACAGATATGTCCTACCAACTTAGACAAAGGAATTCTCCAATACTAGAAGAAATGCAAAGAGATGTCGTGATTGTAGAAGCAAATTTACAAGCAAAAAGAGCTAGGATGAAAACTGAAAGAAGGGTGACAATCAGAGAAGAAGCTTCAGCTTCTGCAACAGATGCTAGGATTGAGACCATGGAAAGAATGATGAAGAGGATAAGTTTGAATGAGAGAAGTGTCCCTAGGGAAAACCAACTTGTTCCACAGAACTGAAATCCAAATCCTAGAAGAAACACCCCACGAATGAGATAAAGAGATCAAAGAGGCCCAAATAAAAAAATTAGGCCTCCATTTTAAGAAAATTATGCTGATGAAGAAGTAAGTGTGGTTGAATAAGTTGAGGAAAATCAGATTAATTTAATGGGGACAAATGAAGATAGTTCTGTTTTTCTTACACATGCAGAACATGAACTGTTCTTATTAGCTCAAACAAAATTGGAAACTGGAGGGTCTGATGACTATAAACATGGATATGAGAATGCCATATTAGAAGTTCATAGACAGTATAATATTAGGAGTAAGAAAAAAAATGATAACTCAGACAAAAAGAATGTTGATTTCCTTGGTAAGAATGTTGTTGAGCCTGATCCCAAGAAAACATCTAAAATCTCTAAGAGAAATGTAAATTGTTCAGAAAAGAAGAATACAGAGAATGTTACTAGGAAAACCATTGATGTTCTACTAAAATTGTCCAAACTGATATCCCTATTACAAGTCAACAAACTGAACTTGTCACCAAAGCAGTGGTTGAAATAATTGATTTCTCAAATCTGCTTAAAATTCAAACACCATTCAGTATTGAGAATGAACTTGCTAAACTTAAAATTTCTATCCCTCTCACTAAACTCATAAACAAGAATGTGTATAGGTCTCAAGTCCTAAAGGTACTCAACATAGAAGAAAACGTTGATACAGTGAACTTGAATGATGACCATCCTGAGCTCCTGTTTGGACCAGAAGTTGATGGAAAATCTCAAGAAGGAGGTGTTCCTCCATTTTATGTCGGCCTTAGTATTCATGATAAAATCCTCCATAATGCCATGTTGGATTTAGGTGCATTGCATAATCTCATGCCAAAGACTGTTATGGAAAAAATTGGAGTTGAAATCAGTAGACCATACAAAGATCTATACTCATTTGACTCCAACAAGGTTAGATGTCTAGGTCTTATCAAGGACCTCAGTGTCACATTAGCCCAGATACTAGCAAAAAGTTTAGTCATAGACATAGTAGTAGCAGACATTCCACCTAAATATGGTATGTTATTGTCACGTTCTTTGGTGGCTAAGTTACAAAGAACACTTCAAATGGATATGACATACACCACAATACCATTATTTGTCCAACCAAGGGGAATGTATAGAGATACCTTAATGAAATATATGGTGAGTAGCCAAGAAAAACCAGAAAACTATCCCCTCTACTTTCTCCATTCTTATCTTGATTCCTTCATACTATACAATGATGGAGACAGAGATACATAGGTCACTCAGGCAAAAAATGATCTTAATGAAGGACATGACACCCAAATACCCATTATCCAACAAGAACCTGAAGCATAACCTCTCTAGAATATGAATTTGATGGCTCATGTGGTAAAACAAGATCAAGAGCAGGAGTTTGGCTGTACAATTGAAAAACTAATCACGCTGAAGGTCATTCTTACAAATTTAATTTTCTGTGCACACACAACATAGTAGATTATCAAGCATTACTATTATGCTTGAAACTACTTAAAAAAGTAGGTGCTAAAAGAATTTTTGTTCAAGGAGATTCAAAACTCATCATAAAACAAATTAAAGGACAATACTCTGCCAAACATCCTAGATTGAGAGAATACCAAAATGTTGTGATTGATTTTCTCAAAACATTTGAAGAGTATGACCTTGTTGTTATTCCAAGGCTCTAGAATGCCTTGGCAAATGGTTTAGCTTTTTCAGCCAACACCTGCAAATTACCTCATCCAAATAAACAATACAAAATTGAAGTGAAACACTGTCCTGCGGTGCCTGATAACATGAGATACTGGCAAGTTTTTGGAAGTGATAAACAGATTGAGTGTTTTCAATAATCAAAAGATGAATTTGATGATAGCAACATAGATTTGGAAGATGAAATAGACAGTCAAACTTATGTACATACTAGTATAGAACAACTTGTTGTTTTGCATGGGAAAATTTTGTAAATAAAACTGTACATAAAACTGAAATACATAAAGACACAAAAATTAAATGGAATGTTGAAACCAAACAATATTTTGATTTTGTCAAAAATGCATTAACACAAGCTCTAGTTTTGATCAGCCCAAATTTGACTAAAGTTTTTATTATCTTTTCTTTTGCATTTGAACATACTATTGTTGTTGTGCTATTACAGAAAAATAAAGAAGGATATGAACAACCAATAGCATTCTTTAGCAAAGCTCTAAGAGATGCTTCTTTGAAGTACAATATCATGGAGAAGAAGGCATTTTCTCTAGTGAAAGAAATAAAAGATTTTAGAGTTTACCTTTTACATTCTCATATCATTACTTATGTGCCTAATATAGTTGTCAAAGATATTATCACTCAAAATGGACCCGATGGGAAGAGAGGCAAATGGATAGCTGTGATTCTGGGCTATGATATAGAAATCAAGCCCAACAAGTTGATTAAAGGACATGGATTAGCCAAATTGATGGCTAAATCAAATTTCAATGCATTAGACATCAACATGGTATTTTCTTTGGATGATCTTAAGGAACTGGCATCTCCACCAATAGACAAAGCATATCTAAACCCCCCTTGGTATGCAAACCTTTTTTATGTTATGTTCAATTTGAATGCTCCTCCTAGATTATCCAAAACAAAGGCCAGATTTCTAAAATTAAAAGCAATCAAGTTTTGCATTATTGATAGTACATTATATTGGAAAGGCATTGAAGGTGTCTTACACAGATGTTTGTTAAAGGATGATGCTAACAAAGTTATGCAAGAATTCCATGAAGGTGACTGTGGAGGCCATCTTTATTGGAAAACAACTACTAACAAAATCCTTAGGGTTGGTTTCTATTGGCCTACACTTTTCTCAGACATCCATAAGGTGGTAACTGCTTGCCATAAATGCTAGATCTTTGAAAGGAAGAGAAAATTATTACCCTTGCCCCTGAAACCCATCTCTATTGAAAGTCCTTTCCAACAATGGGGATTAGATTTCATTGGTGAAATTCATCGTCCATCCTTTGCCCAACACAAATGGATCCTGACTGCTACAAACTACTTTACCAAATGGATAAAATCCATCCCTTCCAGAGCTACTACTAATTATGTGATCATAAAATTCCTTGAAACCAATATCCTCTCCAGATTTGGCTATCCTAGGAAACCTATCACTGACAATGTTGCAGCTTTTAAATCAAAGAAGATGGTGGATTTTTGCCACAATTGCCATATCTCTTTGGGTCATTCAATAGCTTATTACCCTCAAGGTAATGGGTTTGTTGAATCCTCAAACAAAAGTTTGGTAAACATCATTGAGAAGATACTGGAGGACAATAAGAAGTGATGGCATAATAAGCTGAACTATGCATTATGGGCTGACAAATTGACTACAAAGAAATCCATTGGCATGTCCCCATTTCAATTGATTTATGGAATATATGCAGTTTTCCCTTATTCCATGGGAGTGCTAGTCATCAAGATCATTCAAGAGATACAAACTAAATCAAATGATATACAAAGAAGGATAAATGATACAATTCAATTGCAGCAATCCAAAGAAGAGGTATACAACAGAACTCAGGTTGTCCAGGAAAACATAAAGAAAATTTTTGACAAGAGGATGAAAGCTAATGATTTCAACCTGGGAGACAAAGTGCTAAAACGGGATTCAAGAAGAGAAGAAAAAGGAAAGCGTGGGAAGTTTGAAAATCTTTGGAGGGGTCCATACATTATTTCTTCTCTCAAAGGGAATAACACATTTTTCCTCAAAGAGTTGGATGGAACGAAACTGCCAGGAGGTCCTGCCAACGACAGGATGCTAAATCATTACTTCTCATAAGCACATAGATTTCCCTCATTCCATTGTAAATATCACAGTATTTTATGTTTTTCTTGAATAATTCATTTGATAAAGGTTGAAGCACACAGAGAAGGCAACAAACCTGCTTTGATGAAGTTACTACAAAAAGAAATCAGATTGAAGACAATGCAGATATGGAGGACTCAAGGCTACTGATCTTATGTTCTTGACACTTCAAACTGAGAAGTGCCATCCCCAGCTAGAGCCACTATTAGGGTCCTATCATTTATAAGATCTCAAGATGATTGAGTATCTCATATTTTGCAGATTTCATATTGTTCATAGATTTCAATATTCAATTGATTTCACAAAAGAAGAAGAAAAGAAAAGAGGGTATTAAAAAAAGAGAAAAAGAGAAAATAAAAGAAAACCCCAAATATTGTTCAATTCATACAGTCTAACAATGATTGAACAAATTTCAATTTCTGTTGATAGAGTAGAAAATAAAGATCTGCCAAACAGTTTAAGCTTGGCAAATCAGTAGCTAGGTAGAAATAAAATTGGTTCAACTGTTAAATCTGAACCAGTGGGAGAGGTAAGTGATAGAGTAGGTTAGAAATAAAAAATAAATAAATAAAAAAGAGAAAAAGGGTTTGCAAGTCCAAATGAACCTTGCAAATGCAAACAGGAAAAAATGCTAGATTAGAAAAATGAAGGGCAGGTAGGTTGAAAAGAATTACAAAGGGAAAAGAAATGAAAAATTCCTTTAATATTTTATTATATGGTTCATGTGTTTTTCCTAATGTGAAAAAAAGAAATAAAAAAAGGAGTGAGAGGTCTCATATTATTACTCCTAATTTTATCCTATACTCATATACTCAACCCCCCCCCTTTTATTTTCCAACCCCACCACTCACGTACCCGTCACATCAACTATTGCCCACCCTCACCTCTCATCCAATCTCCGCACTCACTATTCGATCCAATGGCCTGTATGATTTCCCCCCCCCCCCACCTCACCCTTAGAACGCTAATGTGGGAGGGGGGGGGGGGAGGGGGTGTACAAAATCAGTAATTTCGGACCACTTATGTGTCACACTATCACAATTTCGCACCACCCGCCACTCATTCCACTTACTGCTCCAAGGCCCCCCCGAAAAGTGGTTTCCGCATTCCACTAAACCACCTCCTCCGCCATGACCGTTTGCACATCTAGTCAACTTGTCCCATCCGCCTATCACCTTCATTCCCACGCCTTACCATTGTGCATTCAATTGGCTAGACCGTTAGCCAACGGACGCGCGCCACTTCAAGCCTATTCAATGGGAATTCTCCAAAAACTACAAATACACCATCTCCCACCCATTACAAAATTTTAATGTGATCTCTTTACTTACAGGTGAAAGACAAGAGTTGTTCAGGAATACACAGAGAAGCAATGAACACACTGAAACAACAACACAGTTGCAGAAAACTTCGTTTTTTTGCGGTTATTAGAAATACCCCTTCTTGAATCCCACTTTTTGTTCATCCCTTTTCTTTTTCCCTCTCTGATTTCCCTTTTCTTTTCCTTCCTTTTCTGTTGCAGTTCACCTGAAAATTCAATAATCCAAGTTTAAACATTTGCAGAAGACAACCATGCCACCAAAGAGGAAAGATCAGGAAGTCTTCAATCCAATGGTGCATCCACCAGTGGATTTGGACTGCATTCCACTAGCAAATAGAGACTTCAAAATACATGAGACATTGTCAAGATTTGATCTCTTTGATATTTATTGCTAGTGGGAGGATAAATTTGTTGATGAAGTGGATGACATAAGGCTCTGGGATTCCAATTTTCCTTTCTATATTTTTCCTAAAACCCATAGCTTCCCAGAACTAATTAGAAATTGCCACTCATGCTATAATCCACAACAAAGGGCAGTGATATCCCTAGCAGGAGACATACTATTTGCCATTGATGTTATATCTATAATGCAGATGATGCAAGCTCTTATCATTGAAGGAACCACTCCTTTTTACCATGAAATCCTCACTAAAATGTATCAGAGGCTAGACTTTACCAAAAGAGCTAAAACTTTGGAACTTTTCATGACTAAACAAACCCCATTGCCTAGTAAGAATACTCCTTATTCCTCCTTTGCTTTCCCTGATAGAACCAGACATATAGCACTGTAATTTCATATTTTCTGGGCTATTATTCAAATTAGTGGCTTGATGAGGCTATAATATGTTTTCTATCCATCTTATCAGCAGAGTCAAAACCTTCTGTCCTATTTAATTTCAGCCAATTCCTCGCAGATGCTATGCATGAGAAATTTGTAAATTTCATCATAGAGGAAGTGTTTCAGTACTCTTCAGTGTTGGTATATATGCTTGTTTATTTTCATTTCAGTTTATAATGAGCAAGTTAAATGAAGAAGGTGAACCCGAATTTGTCATTTTCTGGACCACCTTAGTGATGAAGGATCAAAAGGACTTCACCTATAAGACATTTATAGAAATGTTTGTTCATCCAGCTATGAGCCTCCTCAGTGGAACTGCAGAACCCATAATCAGTGAAGAAATTAAAAGGATTATGTGGTTGATAGACCAAGCAAGAACATGAGATTGGTACTTGTACCAAAATTACAAAGAATTAAGGGTATATGGATGTGAGTTGGCCCCTTACAAGCTGCCAAAGTTCCTCCCCATGAGGATCTTTACACTTGAATACATCAGGCAGATGATCAATGCAGATGAAGTACATTTTGTGGAAGCAAAGAAGAAATCACAATTTAGGATCAAATCCCAGATTGGTCTTTTATTTGCAACAGTAGGGCAACAGGTGAGGAGGCAGACAAGAAATTGAAGGAAATGAAGTTAACTCGCAGTTTCACATGGTCCTATGATCCATGGGGCATCATCTCCAAGAAAAGAGTGGAGAAAAAATCAACACCCTATATTCACACTCAAAGGCCTGAAATAGAGAAATTTATGAACCAGATTGAGTGGATGCCTGACACACTGCAAGGGGTTGAGGAACAAGTAATTTGTTCTTCAAGTGCACAGACTCCTAGGTAGCAGGAAAGATAGAGTACAAAATACATATTAGACAAGGGCAAGGAACATGAAAGGGAACAACTGGGAAAAGGCCGAGCGAATATGAGTCAGCGGGGACTGATACTTCTATGAAAGAATTCAAATTGAAATTTAGGAAAAGGGCCAGGATGCACATGGGCTTAGGAAGGGAATCACTTATACAAGCAGTCATTAATCTGAGTGATATGCCTGATTCATCTCCAATTGGAAGTCAATCTCTTCCTACCACTCCAATCTCAGAAAGGCAATAGACTCTCCAAGTCTCCACATCTACCAATATTACTAGAGAAAGGGAGGAGACCGTCTTTGACACTTGAAGAGAGATAACTATCAGGAATGAAATTTTAAAAAAGAGTACTTATGCTCAATTCTGGAAACAAATTTCTTCTTCTCAAGGAAAACTTCTTTGAGCTTTTGATTCAGAAAAAGGAAAAATGCATATGGCATTTTTGGAAGCACAAATAATTGAACCTAAAACTCCAGTTGATTACAAACAAACCTCTTTTGATTTTTATGCCAAGAGTTTTCATCTTATTGATCAATTGGAAATGCATAAACAAATAGGTGAAATGATCTCATCTACTCTAACTAGTACCTCTATGAGTTTGTTTAAAATTTAGGTGGCCTTATCAAATGCTCAATCTCATCTGAAGATGGAAAAGGTTTCATCTCAATCAAAAGACAACAAAAGTAAGTCTTTGGAAGAATTAGTAGTGAGAATTGGATATGATCCCTTAGATGTAAAAGCATCTGAAAAGATAATTAAGAAGAAGGAGATTGATATAGCAGCTTTGAAGAAGCATCTCAAAATGCCTACAACCCATGATCCCTTGACCAAAGAGATAGAGGAAACAGAGAGTTAGAAGGACGCAATGATGAAATTAATAATGGAGCAGTCACTCTAAATAAAACAAATGGAAGCAAATATGGAGAAGATGGTACAAGAGAAGGAAAAAGTAGAAACGTCGGCCAACACCACTGTGGAGGCTCTTCCTATTACAACTATTCCTACAGACACTCTAACAACAATTGCTAAAGGAACAAGAAACAATACAGAAAAACTAGCCAGGTCCATGGAAAGCATGAATCTTCAGACCGAGGAGATCAAGAGACTAGAAACCCAAGTCAGTGTTCTGCATGACCAAATCAAAAGAGCTAAAAGTACACACTCAGTGGAGATGCAGAGGGCACAAACCTTGATTGAAAAGTTACAAAAATATGAAAAGGAATCATCCATTGGTAACACTCTAGGAAGGGTGAAAGAGATCATCTGGCAAAACATCATCAATGGCATGAATGAAATATGGCCCAACATCCAAATTATATTTGAACAGTAGGAGTTAGTGGAAAAAGCTAATGAATTTATTTCATCAACTAATCTAGAGTTGGGAGACATGCCAACAACAACCAATAGAATCATTAAGTTTCTTAATTCAAGGAATAGGTATGAGCTAGAAGAGATGGGAGTAGCAGACACGATAGAAACTATTCTACAAGTGAAAAAGGTATTGACTAAGAAGAACCTGAATGTACAGCTTGAGGAAAAATGCCAGAATTTGGAGCTTAGAGTCAACAATTTTCTCAATAGAATTGAGCCTTTAACATAGAAAGGTATCCCTTCTCTGTTTTTCATTAATGAGAAACTCATGGCTAGAGAAGATTATGTCAAGAGGCTCCAAGGCATATCCTAGGACGTTGTGAATCTCTCCAACATTAAAGGCAACATAACAAGAAAAGAATTGATGGAAGCTATCAACAATCCAATCTATATCGAGCATGAGATGAAGCACGTTTTTACAGTCAAACACACTTTTGCACGTTACATGAAAGCTGATGAAAGATACGGTAGGTTAATCAAGGTCAAGTTTCGATATGAAGAAGCATGGGGTGACTTGTGTGATTACCAAGAGGAACAGGACAAGGATGCTTGAAGGAACAATGCAGAGTTGAGTTAGCACCCAGCCAAGTCAATGGATCAACTACAACAAAATTAATTACTCAACAACAACATCTCGAAAAAAGGGACCAGATTTCCAAGTTATCTCATAGTGGCCACTTCGTGGTTACACTAGTCAAATTTTATTTCATTGTAATTAATAACAAATTGCTAATTGTACAAGGCAATCGTTTTAGGCTTTTGTTAAATACTTCATGCATTGGAGGTATTAGGGGTTGGACCCAAGTTATTTGAATAATCTTTCTTTTGGAGAACTGTAATTTTTGAGTTGGACAATCAATAATAAATGACCGTTTGCAAGATATTTGAGCTATTTTTAACTTGGTGATGTCTTCTTTCTGTGTAAAATATATTGTTATTTTATTTATTATGCATCCCTAAATCTTATTGTAAAGAAGAAATTCTAGATTAAGATATGCTGTTGGAGCACCTAATTTCTATCTGTGGTTACAATCTAAATGTTTTCTTCTGATCTATGGTTAAGAAATACTTAATTGCTTTTTAATCATTACTGGTTTCAATGTTCTTTCATCTCATTCATTCTGCTTTTAGATCCAGTAAAGATAGTTGGCTTGCCTTGCAAATGCTCTGGAAAGGTTGATGTTACTACCCATCCTTTGACTCCATAGCCCAATAGAAAATATTTAAATCTGACCTTCCCCAAACAAACAAACAAACAATCAAGCAATCAAGTAAAAAAACCCTTTCACCATTATAGCTAGCCTAATACATTAAAACATTGAAAAAAAAGATAAATCTAGAAATATAAAGAGAGAGCCCTCTCTGAGCCTAGGAGGGATAGATCCTGGACTCGACGTATCCTTTTTCGTTTTGTCTTGCCAATCTTAAAAATTATAGAGTGATAAGGACTTTGACAGAGCATTGCACCTCACCCTAGCCCATTATACACCAACGTTGCAACGCACTGGTGCCTCTTCTGCACCAGCATTAGCCCCTATTTTGCATGAAGTTTTCATTGGTTCTTGAGCCTATCTTTGGTCAGCCTACTTCCAGTTGAACTTCCCTATGTCTTCAGTGTCATGTGGTCACTCTAAAGCCTGTATTTGGTTTGCATTTGTGTCGTTTTCCTTTGGTAAGAATTGGTTTTGATTTTTACTTGTTCTTATCACTTGGTCTCTTGCAAATTGTTTTCGTTTGGTTTCTCGTCACTTGGATGAATTGTTGTTCTAGTCCTCATTCTGAAAAGTGCAATTAAATCTGTAATTGAACATTTTGCATCTTAGTTTTCTTGATTTCAAAAATTAAATGTGGTGAAAAGAAAAATTTTGCATCGACATTTAGGGTTTTTCATGTGCATTAGCATATGAATAATTGCATCGGAAATGAAATTGCATCTTTCATCTTGTTTGCTACATATTGTGTGTTGCATCTTGATTGTTTCTTCCCTTCATTAGCTAGATTTTCATTGAAAGAGAAAGGAGTTCTATTTTCTCATGTGATATTTTCAATTCAGGATATTTAGGTGACATCCGTGGTGAGCCCTAAAATTGAAACATAATCAAAGATTAACAGTAAAATTTATTGAATCAACTTAAGGAGAATTTATAACATTAACGCAAACATTTAGAGGTCTAGGCTAGAGATGTGTTCCAGTGTCGTTAAACATAGGATCTGTCTTTGTTTTCTATTGTTGCATCCCGGGGGTGAAATCTTGTTCCACGTATGTGAGTGTATATGACCCTACTCCATATAGCTTCGAGTATATTCATGGCACTCCATGCACATAAAGTATATGGGAACGATCTCATTGAACAATTATGCATTAGACACCACTACTATGGATTGCACTCTCGTGTACCATTGTGTATATTTTGGGAGTCCTCAATAGGTTTCTATTCATCTATAGGTAACCGAGTCTACTACCTTGTATATCGTGATACACTGAACACAGGATTCAGGGATATTGGCTGTCATATGTTAAGCCCTTGGTTCGCCAAGGTCTATATTATAGGTCACGGTTGCTTGGTAATCCATTATGCCTAGATTGCCCTCTTTTTGATTTATTTATTTTTGTGTTAATAAAATCTATTGCCAAACGTTGAAGAAAAAAATCCCCCTCCTCATCGTTTGTGTAGAATGCAAAATAATCCTCCACTTCCTCCAGAGGCTACTCCTAACCTTCGTCCTAGACATAGGAAAATGTAAACTACCGAATCAGGAACATCATGAACTACTTCTGGCTCTCCTTCCGATATTGATCAACCAAAATCATCTGTCCCTTTGATTTCCGAACCCAAGATTAAATCTGTTCCTGTTGGTGACATTAACACAACTGAAATCGAAGTCCCTGAAAATTTATGACCTAAGGTCATTGAATCTAATCGCCCTGAGTGAGAAACTTGTTTTCCTAAGGTTATTGAACCTAAGGAGTCTCAGCCATCTCTACTTGAGTCTTTGGGTCCTTCCTCCTCTTTTCCTTTATCTTAGACATAACTAATATATCCTGGGCTTGACGGTGAGCCTCTTCCATATAGACTTCTAAGTATTGAAGAGATCCCTCAAGAAGAGCCTCATTCTTCTACTCCTATTCATTGGGAAGGACTCCATTTTTATCTAACCCATCCTCTTCCATCTCCTCAACCTTAGACACAATCTCCTTTACTTGATTCTTTGGGCCTACCTGCGGATATCTCGCACCAATCTTCATTGGGATTGTTAACCATGACTAGAACTAATTCAAACTCCCATCCCATGTCCACCACTATGGTTGAGACATCAAGCGTTGCATCCTCATCTATGTTTGTAACATTTCCAGAAGCTCATTTGTATGGTGTCCTATTTATCCTACCTGGCTATTAGTCATTATCGGGTACCTTTTTTGGTGTGTTTTCAAGGCCTTTGACCTCTCCCATGACATTGAATTCAAAAATAAGGTCTGGTACTTCTCTTATGAATTCCACATAGTCTGCTTCTCTTCCTCCATCTACGCTTACAATAGAGCAACACGCTGGCCCTTATATTAGTGGGAAAATATACCCTCAATAGCCTAACCATCCTTATGTTGGGTACCCTCCATCTAGATCGCAGTTTCCTCCATCATCCCCTCCTCCCATGGTAGGGAGGCAACCTATTGTTGGTATACCTCAATATGGTAATCTACCTAGTTATAGTCCTCCTCATCTTGGAATGGCTTCTAGTGTTTGAAAACCTACTTTACTCGTATAACTTGGTTCATATTGGGATCAATTGTCGAATCCTCAAGATGTACCATTTTCATCGTAAATTCCTACCTATTCGTTAGCACCTTAACAAGATCAAGTATATGTGAACCAACCTTTATAAACCATTCCAATGGTGTCTAGTTCTCTCTAGATCCTGATTCGTAAACCTATACAAGGTTCCTCACCTTCTCAATCACTTACATAAGGTCCTCCTCAAGTTTCAGTAGGTCAAATTCTTCAAAATTTGACACAGTCTCACTCGAACACATACCAGGGGGAAATAAAAACCCCAATCGGGCAATGATATGGATCACATCAAGTTCCTTTTAAAGGCCAACAAATCCAAACCAACTATTCTAGAAGCTTTATCGTCATCCTGGGGTTAGGAAACAAACCCACTTGTATGTTGGTTATCAGAACCCTCCATATTATGGTATCCAGGTTCTTTATTATCAGGAGCCTCCTTATCCAGGAATGCAAGTGCTTGTTTCCTAGGCTATCCCTTCATATCCAAGTCATCTGCCTTTAGACTTTAATAAAAAACTTCCTTTTGTGGATACTCGTGAATTCTCGTATTTAAACTCATCTTACTAATGATCCCAATGCCCATTCACCATGGTGGCCAATTATTCCCATTAAGTTTCCTTTTGATATCCCAAAGTTCAATGGGAATCTTGGAGAAGACCCATCGACGCATGTTATGATGTATCATCTATGGTGTTCATCCAATTCACTTAATGATGATTCCATTTGACTCCATATTTTCTAATGAATGCTTATGGGTACAACAACAACTGATATATTGAATTACCTAGAGCGTTGTTTCACAACTTCAACACCTTAGCCACTACCTTCCTCACACACTTCTAGTTGCCCATCAGATACGAAACTGGAACGAAACTATTGACTAACTTTAAACAATCAAACTCTACTCACATTTCAGATCATATTCATGAGTGGAGACACCATTGTCAGTTGGTCAAGACTTATCATCTCGATTAGTTGTTAGCGAAATGGTTTTTCAAGTCTCTATTAGCTCCCATAACAAAAGATGTGGCCAAAGGTGGTGTCGTGACCAAAGAGCAAGTTATTTCTTGCGCTCAGTATTTAGATATGGTTTATATCTAATTGGGCATGCTCTATGATAGGATACCAAATGCTCTAAGACCTTTGAATATTGTCCCTCCCCCACCTGGTAAATAATCTCATGTTGTTGATGGCATTATAGTTTCTGCCAATTCACAGTCAACGAGTAAACCATCTGGTATTTCTCTTATTGCTCCTGCAAAAAACCTTCCATCTCATCCTCCTACAGCTTCTTCTTCCAAGATAAATGTCATCTTATCTGATAAAGGTAAGTATTAACATAAACTTGGAAGCAAGAAGAAAGGTAAAGGTAAGAAAAATGAATATTCCTCACAGCAAGATGAATAAAGAAATTCGTCTTCCAATGAGAAATTAAAGTCTCAATACCCATGTTTGATTTGTAACGAGGATCACTTTACACATGATTGTCTGCACTATGCTAAAGTGAATCAATTCCTTAAATCATCCACTTCCCTTGTTGTGATGATCATCCCTGCCAAACACACAAAATAAAACAAGGCATTGCTGATGTGAAAACTTATCCCGGGAAGGTGAAATCCACAGAGTGTGATTGTTGCGCCTCCATATAAATAACCATTTGTACTTTACCCATTTCATCAAGAAGTCTGTTTTTTGAGAGGGGGTCCACAGTATGACTGTATTCTCTTCTTATGTGATGAATAGGAGGATGCCCTATTTGTGTCCAAAGGCAATCAATTCTCCTAAGCCAGCCTAGAAGGGAATATTGGCATTTCCCTTAACATGATCCACAATAATATTGGAGTCGCCATATATATGGATCTCTGGGATATTTAAAAAACTTATAAGCCGTATGATACCCCATAATGCCATTGTCTCAGCCTTATTGTTGGTGCCTAAACCAGCGTTCCAATATGCCCTGCACTACAAGTGAAGTGACATAACCAACGATATGCCACAACCACAAATTTGGTTTTGTGTTGCCCCGTCAAAAAAAGCAATCGGATATACCATGTGAGGGGCAACAGTTTTTTTCAGCTTCATATGTTTTTGTAGAGTATCTTTCACTGGATAAAGTGCAATTAATAAGATGATCTTATCATATATAACTCCAAAATCTTCAAAACAATCCTCAAAGATACATTTGTTCCTCCACTTCCATATAGACCAGAAGACAAAGAGAGGAATGATCATTTACAAACCCTATCCCTTAATATACGACTCTAGTTATATTAAGCCCCTATTCCATCCGACATGCATGCAGAGATTATTATAAAGCTAGATTTTTTTCTTTTATATACAAGTTGTTTTTAGAGATATTTTTTGGATTTTTAGGTGTCATAATTCTGGGAGGAAAAATTGACTTGATTTGTGTTATTGAAATTGGTTTTTTGATATCGGACATGCCTATAGATATATTATTATAAAGCTAGATTTTTTTTCTTTTATATACGAGTTGTTTTTAGAGATACTTTTTGGACTTTTAGGTGTCATAATTCCAGGGAGGAAAAATTGACTTGATTTTTGTTATTTAAATTAGTTTTTTGACATTTGTGTTATTTAAATTGGTTTTTGATATCGGACATGCCTGCAGAAATATTATTATAAAGCTAGATTTTTTTTCCTTTTCTATGCGAGTTGTTTTTAGAAATACTTTTTGGACTTTTAGGTGTCAAAATTCAGGGGAGGAAAAATTGACTTGATTTGTGTTATTTAAATTGGTTTTTTGACAGTTTATATGGATTCAACACCCTAAAAAATTGTAGGGCACTTCGATTGTGGAGGGGTTATTGATTTGATTTGTGTTATTTAAATTGGTTTTTTGTTCGTATATATGGATGCAGCTCCCTGAAAAACGATATATATGGATTCAACACCCTAAAAAACCGCAGGGCAATTCAATTGTGTCGGGGTTATTGACTTGATTTGTCTTATTTAAATTGGTTTTTTGACTGTATATATGGATTCAACAACCTAAAAAAATTGTAAGGCACTTTGATTGTGCAGGGGTTACCCATCGAGCTTGTGATTTCAATAAATTCCTACTAGATTTTAGAGAAATTATACTAGAAAAATGCACCCTAAAAAATTCAGCACCCTAAAAAACCATAAGGCACTTGGATATTGCAGGGGTTATTGACTTGATTTGTATTAAGACACTTTGACTGTGTAGGGGTTACCCATCAAACTTATGACTTCAATACGTTCATACCAAATTTTAGAGAAATTAAACCAAAAAAACCCACTGCAAAAACTTCTAAAAAATCTCACTGCAAACAACTCAAACACATATATACTCTTCTTATTTTTATATATTAAAAAAATAAAATAAAAATAAAAAAAAAATAAAAAAATCAGTCATGGACCTAAAGAATTTGTTCTTGTTATTAGCAGGAATGGTTATACACAGGGATCAAGAAAAAAATCATTAAATCACTGCAAAAATAAGAGACAGCCACATCAATAGTTACAACAGAAAATTAGGAAACATATTATCTTCAAACGGTAGACTACACCCGGCACCTCTTACACAGAGAGAAGAGTGGCATGACTTTTACACCAACTTATATTTTATATGCAGACCTTGTCATTTAACACCTAATACAACCTTACAACCTATCCAACCATGGCTAGCCAGTGTTCTCTATAATATAAGACATTTGCAATTGCAAGGGTCGCAGGTACAGTTGGATCCACACTTGCAATCGCCAGAAGCGCAGCACCCACTCTCCCCCGAGACAATAGCAGAACCATCATTTAACACCTTGTACAACCTTACAACCTTGTCATTTAACACCTAATACAACCTTACAACCTATCCAACCATGGCTAGCCAGTCTTCTCTATAATATAAGACATTTGCAATTGCAAGGGTCGCAGGTACAGTTGGATCCACACTTGCAACCGCCAGAAGCGCAGCACCCACTCTCCCCCGAGACAGTAGCAGAACCATCATTTAACACCTTGTACAACCTTACAACCTTGTCATTTAACACCTAATGCAACCTTACAACCTATCCAACCATGGCTAGCCAGTCTTCTCTATAATATAAGACATTTGCAATTACAAGGGTCGCAGGTACAGTTGGATCCACACTTGCAACCACCAGAAGCGCAACACCCACTCTCCCCCAAGACAGTAGCAGAACCATCATTTAACACCTTGTACAAACTTACAACTTTGTCATTTAACACCTAATACAACCTTACAACCTATCCAACCATGGCTAGCTAGTCTTCGCTATAATATAAGACATTTGCAATTGCAAGGGTTGCAGGTACAATTGGATCCACACTTGCAACCGCCAGATACGCAGCACCCACTCTCCCCCGAGACAATGGCAAAACCATCATTTAACACCTTGTACAACCTTACAACCCTGTCATTTAACACCTAATACAACCTTACAACCTATCCAACCATGGCTAGCCAATCTTCTCTATAATCTAAGACTTTTGCAATTGCAAGGGTCGAAGGTACAATTGGATCCACACTTGCACCCACTCTCTCCCGAGAAAGTAGAAAAGCCCTCAAAATACCTGCCAATTCAACACATTCCCTGATCAAAAAAGTTTCAATTTTCAAAAAAAAATCTGCTTTATATCTGTGGTTTTCTGCGATATTTTTACACCATCAGGAATAAATAAACTTTTGTTATTAAGTATACATAGGCCTCCCCACCTAACCTTTAGATCACAACTACAATATACTTTTTTACTTACCCTGTGCCAGAAGCCGCCGCCTCCACTGTCTTCTCACTAAAAGAAAGGTCGACGGTTCTTTTACACCTGCATAAACACACATTAACCATTAAAAAAAGAGACGAAAATATCTACACAGCTGCAAAACCACTTACGCCTCAGAAAAATTCAATTTCCATCTTCCACTAAAAACTCAAATTCGATCTTATGTACAAATAGATCCAAAAAGATTTCAGCGATAAGCATAATGAATTAATTGAATAAGATCGGAACACTCACCCCTTGCAGCCACTGCCGCAGCCGCAGCCGCAGCTAGAACCGCACCCACAATTTCGCCCACAGCACGACAATTTTTCGGAGCAAAAAGAATCGAAGTGTGAACAAGCAAAGATGGAAGGCCAAAACACAACACAGTCAAAACACAGTCTCACACGATGAATTCCCAACATAGAGAGGAGATGAAGAAATGGAAACCCCTGGCTGAGTATTTATCGAAGATCCCCGGCAGGAGTTCCACAGTAAAAGGAAAATTGAAAAATGGAACCGTCCACGTGGTCGTTGCATCGTCGTTCGATCACAGATGCAAATGCAAACATGACGCCAAAGTCGCTGTCAGATTTCAGAGAAATGTTAACCTCCACGTGTCAAGGCCTCCCTGCCGAACCCGTCACCCACTTTGGAGAATGTAAAGTCAGAATGAAGCAGTGGGCCGCTGGATTGCAATAGTCTAAGGTTTTTGTTTGTTTTTTTCAAACAAATTTTCTGGTTGAATTTATTTATACAATTTAGAAAGTGATGAATTAACCAAAATTTATTTTAATTTATTGAAGGGGAATTAAACTAAAAGGAATATAACTTATTTAAGAGGGGAAATTAAACCAATTTAGATCCATTTTAATGCAGGATCTACCAAAGGTTGAAAAAGATCAAATCTCTCAAGATGTAAATTTCTTTTAAAGTGAAAAGAGATTTGTTCCCTCTAAAATCTAGAGTTAAGATAAATCTAATGTGTGTATATATATATATATATTTCTTTTTTATTCAACTATATTCCAAAACATTTTTTATTTTTTTTAAATTTGATGGGACATTTTTATTTTGATATTATTATATAAGTCTTATATAACAGTGAAATGAGATTTTTTTATTTATTTTTACATTATTTTTCTAATACTTACTCTATATATATATATAATTTAATTAATTAATAGAGTAAGTTTAAAAAATCTAAATTTTATCCAATCAAAAAATAAAATTTTATATTTTACTAAATTCTTATTAAAAAATCACAATTTATTAAAATTAATAATTAAAAAATTTATTTATTATATAAATATTTGATTATAAATATGTATACTATTAAAATTTCAAAATTTTAAATTAATTTAAAGATATTAAATATATTTACCAATTAAATCACTTTTATCCATGCTTAATAACAATTTTTATTTTTTAATTTAATACAAATATTTTTATTATTTCCTTTATTTAATATTTAATTTACACTTTCAATCCAAATTCAAGAACGAGATTGTAATGGGCAGAAATCCTCTAGCTTAATTTTCATAACGGCACACATAAATTTTATAATTTCTAAAAACAATTCTTTGTAGATCGTAAATTAATAAGGTTAAAGACCACACACACTCTTCAATCTCCATTATTATTATAATATTCCCATTACACCTCGTTCACCTTGATCTTCTTCATCATTGATTCCCTTCACATAACTTGTTACCACCTGCTCATTTAGTGTCATGTTCAAGGGGTATTTATGGTATAAACGCTTGCTTAGTATTCATTGTTATGGTTTCGTCACTCAACTGTTTCTAAATATTTTTAACTAATCATGTCGTGTATGTCTGTTGGAACATTTAACTAATCATGTTGTGTATGTCTGTTGTTCCAATTTTGAACATGTTTGACATAAAATCCTTCCGAGTGGTCACGTTGTAGTTTCCTTGTTGTTCTAATCTTTGAACGGCTTTTTTGTACATTTCTAAATTGGTTTTATTTTTATGGTAAAGGTAGTTTTTTGGTTTGGATTATCAAGCTTCCTTGTGTGTTGTTGCATGGACTTTCATACTTCAATTGATGGAGTTTCTAATTCAAAATTTTGCACTATAATTGATAGAGTTTCCAACTCAAAAGTGTGCACTTAATAAAACTGTTATTTTCTTAGAGTGATTTTAAGGTTACTGAGTGGAGCATTGTAGACATGTCAGAGTACCAAAACTTGGTTTCATATGCACACGCATGTTTGCTCTGAGCAGTGAGTGATTTGTCAACCCATTCAAAACATTATCCAAATAAAATATTTCAAGATCGTTGCATGTGTTAATTCTTGCTAATTTTGGCGAAGGCAACCCTTGCTAATTTCGTCTGAAGGCAAGTCTTACAATATAAGATCATCTATTCCCTGTACCATTTTCCATTTATTGTGTACAGGGTGGCAGAATCTTCTACCTAGAATAAAAGAAGCAATAATGAGGGCTACCTTGGAGCTTCCCTAGGAAGAAGCTCAAGTCAGATCCCAACTTCAGATAGTGGACAAGCTCGAGAAGTGAAGAAGTTGCAGGAGATGGTGGATGAGGGATTCCAGCTCTTTAGAGCATTCAATTGGGTTGGCCATCTACAATGGCTACGAATGTTGGACGCTCTTCGAATCCATGCCCGTTGCGCCTGCATGGTGATGTTGGATGCTCTTCGAACCCATGCCTGTTGTGCCTCCCTGGTGCCGCGTGTGAGAGCTTTAGTTAGAAATATCTTTGATGAGCACCAACGTGTAGAATGAAGTAGGGAAATCAATGATCAATCTAATTTTTTTATGTTGTCATTGAAGGGTCAAGATAAGTTGGATGAGGAGGATATGATCATTGTTCTCTGGGTTTGTATTTTCACATTGGTATTTGTATTTTGCTTTAACATGGAACCAAAATTTTATGAATGAGATGAATTTGGTTCTTTATGTATGCAAGGGATGATTTTTCGTGGCACAAACATGACAACTCTCCTTATGGAGTGGACCATTGCAGAATTGGTGTTGAATCTAGATTCCCAGAAGAAAGCCCAAGCATAGTTGGATGTAGTAGTGGGGCAAGATTACAGCGTGAAGGATTCAGATATCCCTAAGTTTCCCTATGTCCAGGCTGTGGTAAAGGAGGCATTGTGATTGTTAAGCTTCCTCTCCCAACGACCACCCATAATCTGGAAATCAACTGCAGTCATTTCCTTCAATTACAGAAACCAACTGCAGTTATTTCCTTAAATTACGGAAACCAACTGCAATTAAGTTAATTTCTTGTTGGAAGCTCATGGAGTGGTCCATTACTCCCTTTGAAGTTCTCTACCATGATTTGTGGAACACTTGACACATAGCCAATAGAAGCTTGATGGAAGCTTGGCTATAAATACTTTTGTTTGGTCCCCAAGCTCACTAACTCAATCCCCTTCAGTCTTACACCATCAAGTTAGAGTGAGTAGAGCTTGGAAGTGCCAAACAGGATTTGGGAACGATCTGCCTGCCTCTATATAATTCTTCCCTTTGTCTTTGTCTGCTCCATATATCTTTCCCAACAACGACCAGTTCGCTAAACGCATGACTAAGTACCCAACTATCTGGGCCATTAGCTATCCCACACACATGATTGCTTCTAGCTTTTGCACCGCCTGTTCTTAACTACTCTTGCAGCATATTGCCCCCATCATTGTATGCCTGTTTTGTATCATATTTGGTGTGGTTATAATCTTTAGGATTATGTGCATACATTCTTAAGCTCAATGACATTGCTCAAACTCCTTGTGGGAGTTAATTGAGATGATTATCATTGCTGCTGAGCAGAGTTGTTGGAGTTTTTTCAAAGGCATTTGATGCTGGAGGTCCGAGCAACTTTATTTCGGCAATTCCATTATCCCGTACAGCAATAAATTGGGGTAACTACGTTGAAAGAGCAAGTTACAGGCAATCTTGTTTTTATTTAATATCAGAGTGTGAGCAAGCATCAATGGCCGGAGGTATGATTTCTTGGGCATTCAAGTTTTCGATTCTTTTTAAGTGTTTATTCTGCATTATAGAATCGTTATTAAGCTATCATTTGGTATCATAGCAATTTTTTATCTCCGCCTTGGTGTTTATAGACATGCTCTATTTGGCTAAATGCCATATTTTGAGAATTTTCTGAATTAAGGCATTTATTTGGAAATATGTCTAATTTTTGCTCAATTATTTTTTATGCTTATAATATTTATTGGGTTTAATTATATGCAATCTGTTGTGCAAATTTATAGCTATGCTCATATTTAACATGCATGAATTAATTATTTATGCTCTAATTAATACATGCTATTTTGGATGAGTATACTCGTTGAATGTTATGCATAAACATTATAGTTTTATTTATGCAATTTATAATTATTCTCATATCAAGTTAATTTTTATGCATAAAAGAAATAATGTCTAAATGATCCATATAATTTTTGATTGATTAGAGAATAGCCACAACATCTCTAATTAAATAATATTATATATTATGATTGATTAGGATCACATAAAGAATATTTAGACGTTAATTGTAATTAATTATACTAAATATAATAAATTTTATTCCACATGAATTTTTATTATATTATATATTAATTAGGATAAAATATTAAATTATTCATAACTTACCCACAAGAATTATGAATTAATAGTTTTATCATAAAGTTTAAATCTAAGATAGAATTTATATCAAATTATAATCATAATATACCATTTAGGATTATAAATTAAGTGAATAATTTGATAAATTCTATCATAAAGAATAATTGAATCTGCTTGAATTGAAAATTTAATCCACAGACAATTTTTATGTCATTAGATTCAATTTTAAGCATGATTTACATTGGTAAAGCGTGAAATTTTATTTATGATCCGGATTTAAACAGGAACGCAATAGATTACAGAGATAACCATAAATACAGAGATGCGATAACCATAAACAAAGAGATGCAGCGGAAATAATGCTTCATTTCATTAATGGAAAATACTAAAATATGCTTACAACCATAATTGGAAATAAACCAGCTAGGGTGATGGTAGCTTATCTCTTAGAAGAGATGTGCGGCTACATGCCTCTGAACTGTTCCGAACTGTGTTACAATGAGGCTCGAAGGCCTATTTATTATTGAGAAACAATGGAAAACCCTTCACATTCCAAAACCGACCTTTAGAAGATGAAACGCCAAATTGTGGGCCCCGTTTTGGGTAAATCGGTACATCAATTTCCCGGGGTCGTAACTTTGGCATACGATCTCCATTTGACGCGTATGATAGCTCGTTAGAAAGATCTATCTGAGAACTACCATTGTTGGAACGGGCAACATCTCAGTCCATCGCATGGACCCATGTTGCCCCCGGTCCCAAAAAAACGTCGTTTAGGGCCTCAAAACGGCTCCGGAAGTTCAAGACCCGAAAAACTGCTAAAAATAGTAAACTCTACTACAATTTAGGAAACTAAAAAAGCTGAAAGAGGCAATTGTGGGGGTCCAAATGGGATAGGTGGGTGGCCACCAACATCCACCTGGATCAATTTAGGCCTCAAATTTAACATAAGCATGTGACCTTTAATTTTATGCAGTTGTACAACCTGCAAATTTCTCTGAAATTCGTTGTGATATCCCTGAACTTAAGGAAGATAACTATAAGGTCTGGAAGGAGAGAGTTCTCCTTCATTTGGGGTGGATGGCCATAGACTATGCTATTAGGAAAGATGAACCACCGACACTCACTAATACTAGCACTGTAGAAAACATCATGCTTTATGAACGATGGGAGCGATCTAATCACCTAAGCATGATGTTCATTAAGACTAAAATTTTAGCTAGTATTTGTGGTTCCATTGATCAGCATGAAAAGGTTTGAGACTTGCTGAAAGCCATTGATGATCAATTTGTCACTTCAGACAAGGCACTAGCAAGCACCCTAATCATGAAGTTCTCATCCCTAAGGGTCACCGGTGTGAAAGGTGTGCACGAGCACATCATGCAAATGAGGGACATTGTGGCTCAATGGAAGAAAAACGAGGTTGAAATATCGAAGTCCTTCTTGGTGCACTACATTCTGAACACCCTTCCACACCAATACAGACCCTTCAAAATCTCATACAACACACATAAGGATAAATGTTCAATTAATGAACTCATGACCATGTGTGTTCAAGAGGAAGAGAGACTGGTGATGGAACTGGGAGAAAGTGTAATGCTGGCAACGCTTGGAAAGGGAAAATCTCAAGCCAATAAAAAAGGACAAGGTAAAGTACCTCCCTGAGCCGATATCAAGAAGAATTCCAAGTGTTTCTTCTGTAAAAAGAAGGGACACATGAAGAAGGAATGTGCCAAATTTCATAAATGGTTTGCGGACAAAGGTAATTTAATCTTGTTTGTTTGTTATGAATCTAATATGGTTAATGTCAATATTCACACCTAGTGGATTGATTCTGGATCAACAATTCACATTTCAAATTCCTTGCATGGTTTGCAAAACCTAAGGAAGCCAGTGGGAAGTGAGCAAAGCATCTTATCAGGAAACAAGATGGGCTCGCATGTGGAAGCTATAGGAACATGCTATTTAAATTTAAGTAGTGGTTTTATTTTAGAATAAGAAAAGACATTTTATGTTCCAAGTTTTTCTAGAAACTTGATTTCAGTTTCAAGGTTTGTACCTTTTGGATATTCCTTTAACTTTTCAAAAACATCCTTCAACTTATTTTATAAATCTGATTGTGTTGGGAATGGTATTTTGTCTAATGGTCTTTACTGCATTAATTTAAAAAATAATGTCACTTATGATTCAATGCATGTTCACACTGGCACTAAAATATGTGTTATTACTAAAGATTCCTCTAAATTATGGCATTGGAGATTATGTCATATCTCCATAGAAAGAATTAAAAGATTGGTAAATGAAGCAGTACTTAATACTCTGGATTTTACTGATTTTGACACTTGTGTGGACTGCATAAAGGGAAAGCAGACCAACAAGTCAAAGAAAGATGCCAATAGGAGTTCGGACATATTAGAGATCATACATACTGATATATGTAGTCCAGACATGGACTCACATGGTCAGAGATACTTTATCTCTTTTATAGATGATTACTCATGATATATGTATCTCTACATGCTTCATAAAAAGAACGAACCATTAGATGCCTTTAAGATATTTAAGGCTAAAGTAGAGAAACAATGCGGCAAGCAAATTAAGATCGTGAGATCAGATAGAGGTGGAGAATATTATGGTAGATACATAGAATATGGACAAGCACCTAGGCCATTTGAAAATTTTCTTCAAGAGCATGGGATTATTGCCCAATACACCATGCCTGGTTCACCCGACCATAATGGTGTAGCAGAAAGAAGAAACCGAACATTATTGGACATGGTGTGGAGTATGCTTAGTAGCTCTAATCCTCCTAAATCCCTGTGGACTGAAGCACTTAAGATGACAGTGTATATATTAAACCGAGTTCCAACCAAGGTTGTTCCTAAAACGCCATTTGAATTATGGAAAGGTTGGAAACTGAGTTTGCGACATATGCGCGTTTGGGGATGCCCTTCTAAAGTGAGAGTTTATAATCCACAAGAGAAGAAGCTGGACCCAAGGACCATTAGTGGGTATTTCATTGGATATGCTAAAAGGTCTAAAGGTTACAAATTTTATTGTCCATCTCACAGCACTAGGATTGTGGAATCAAGAAATGCAAAGTTTCTTGAAAATGACTTGATTAGTGGGAGCGATCAAACCAGAAACATAGTTTCTGAGAAGGATCATTCAGAATCTAAACCTTCCACCTCAAGTGATATATTGATTAGTGTTCACAACACCCCTCAAGTACAAACTAGTGTTGAATAACCAATTGTTGAAGTTCCACAAGCTGCTGACGGCATTCCAGTAGATCAGGTAGTTCAAGAGTTCCCAAGAACTTTTGAACAACGAGTTGAACCACATACTTCTCAGGAAGATGATGGTACAACATTAAGAAGATCTATTAGACCAAAGAGATCAGCAAATCCTGATGATTATGTTGTGTATCTGCAAGAATCTGACTACAACATTCGAGACAAAAATGATCCCGAGTCTTTTTCACAAGCCATGAGTTGCAAAGAATCAGAATTATGGTACGATGCCATGAAGGAAGAGATGAATTCTATAAAGAGTAACAAAGTCTGGGATCTTGTTGAGTTGCCTAATGGTGCAAAAGCCATTGGATGTAAATTGGTCTTTAAGACAAAGAAACACTCATTGGGCAACATTGAGAGATACAAGGCAAGACTTTTTGCTAAGGGATTCACTCAGAAAGAAGGAATCGACTACACGAAGACTTTTTCTCTTGTATCTAAGAAAGATTCCTTGTGCATTATTATGGCATTAGTAGCCCAATTTGAATTAGAGTTGCAACAAATGGATGTGAAAATGGATTTTCTCAATGGAGATCTAAAGGAGGATGTTCACATGAAACAACCTGAAGGATTCCCCTCTAGTGATGGTGAGCAATTGGCTTGCAAGATCAAGAAATCATTATACGGTTTAAAACAAGCATCCCGCCAATGGTATTTGAAATTCCATAATGTAATTTCTTTGTTCGGTTGTGTAGAAAACATTATGGATCAATGTATATACCTAAAAGTCAGTGGGAGTAAAATCTGTTTTCTTGTTTTATATGTGGATGACATTTTGCTAGCAACCAATGATAAGGTTTTGCTGCAAGAGGTGAAACAAATCCTCTCTAAAAATTTCGATATGAAAGATATGCGTGAGGCATCTTATGTCATTGGCATTAAGATCCATAGAGACAAATTTCGAGGCATTTTGGGTCTGTCTCAGGAAACCTATATTAATAAAATTTAGAGAGATTTCAGATGAAGGATTGTTCACCAAGTGTAGCTCCCATTGTGAAGGGTGATAGGTTCAATTTGAACCAATGCCCGAAGAACAACTTTGAAAGGGAACAAATGAAGAATATTCCATATGCTTCTGCTATCAAAAGCCTAATGTATTCTCAAGTCTACACAAGACCTGACATTGCATTTGTTTTGGGAATGTTGGGACGATATCATAATGATCTAGGTTTAGACCACTAGAGAGTTGCAAAGAAAGTAATGAGGTACCTTCAAGGAACCAAAAACTACATGCTTATGTATAGACGGACGGACAATTTGGAAGTAATTGGCTACTCAGATTATGACTTTGTTGGATGTGTTGATTCACGCAAATCAACATCAGGATACATTTTTATGATGGCCGGTGGAGTTGTATCATGGAGGAGTGCCAAGTAGACCTTGATTACCACTTCCACTATGGAAGTCGAGTTCATCTCCTGTTTTGAGGCTACTTTACATGGTGTATGGCTTAAGAGTTTTATTTCTGGGCTTAGAATTATGGATTCTATCTCTAAGCCATTGAGAATATATTGCGACAATTTAGCTACTACTTTTATGGATAAAAACAACAAAAGTGGGAGTCGAAATAAACACATCGACATTAAGTATTTAGCTATAAGGGAACGTGTTAAAGAAAATAAAGTGGTCATTGAGCACGTCAACACTAAGTTGATGATCGCTAATCCTTTGACTAAGGGCATGCCACCGTTTAAATTCAAGGATCATGTAATGAATATGGGACTTGGTTCCATTATGTAGTTTCTCATTGTATGGACAATGTTATTTTAATGAAATTCTTAATTATTGTGATGTTTTCCTCATATTTATGTGCACCTTATTTTGATTTGAGAGAATTCATTTATGTAGGACCAAGAATAAACATAGGGTTTATTCATTAAGAAATTGTTGCCACATAAATTTTAATAGAAATAAATACATAGTAATACATGGAAGGTAATACTCGTCATTAGAGGATTTATTGTCATGATTCATGTATCTATTACTTAATACAAATTATCAATGGGTTTTAAGATGAGACATTAAGATTGGAAGCATGAACCAAGTGGGAGAATGTTAAGCTCCCTCTCCCAACGGCCTCTGATAATCTGGAAATCAACTGTAGTCATTTCCTTCAATTACGGAAACCAATTGTAGTTATTTCCTTAAATTACGGAAACCAACTGCAGTTAAATTAATTTCTTGTTGGGAGCTCCTGGAGTGGTCCATTACTCCCTCTACAGTTCTCTACTATGATCTGTGGAACACTTGACACATAGGCAACAAAATCTTGATGGAATCTTGGCTATAAATACTTATGTTTGGTCCCCAAGCTCACTAACTCAATCCCCTTCAGTCTTACACCATCAAGTTAGAGTGAGCAGAGCTTGGAAGTGCCAAACGGGATTTGGGAATGATCTGCCTGCCTCTATATAATTCTTCCCTTTGTCTTTGTCTACTCCATATCTCTTTCCCAACAACGACCTGTTCGCTAAACACGTGACTATGTACCCAACTATCTAGGCCATTAGCTGTCCCACGCACATGATTGCTTCTAGCTTTTGCGTCGCCTGATCTTGACTGCTCCTACAGCATATGGCCCCCATCATTGTATGCTTTTTTTGTATCATATTTGGTGTGGGTATAATCTTTAGGATTATGTGCATACATTCTTAAGCTCGATGACATTGCTTAAACTCCTTGTGGGAGTTAATTGAGATGATTATCATTGCTGCTAAGCGGAGTTGTTGAAGTTTTTTCAAAGGCAGTTGATGCTAGAGGTCCAAGCAGCTTTATTTCAGCGTTTCCATTATCCCGTACAACAATAAATTTGGGTAACTACCGTGAAAGAGCAAGTTACAGGCAATCATGTTTTTATTTAATATCAGAGTGTGAGCAAGCATCAATGGTCGGAGGTATAATTTCTTGGGTATTCAAGTCTTCGATTTTTTTAAGTGTTTATTCTGCATTATAGAATCGTTATTAAGCTATCAGTGACTGCATGCACCTAGACCGCTCCTATCATGGGCCTATTTCTACACTAAATATTTCAACATGGGTGATGGAATGTGTGTTCTGACGGGCACAACTGTTATGGTGAATATGTGGTTGATTACTCATGACCCCAACATTTGGGAATGACCTCATGATTTTTGTCCAAAGCATTTTGTGGTGTTGGAAGGTGGGAAAGAGGTGGATGTAAGGGTAACAATCTGAGGCTTGCGCATTTTAGTGTTGGTCATCGCATGTTCGTCGTGTGTGCCTAAGGAAGGCTCTGGGCCTTGCCACTACTAACCTCTAGGTGGCTATGTTCCTCCATCATTTTCAATGGCTTCCTCATGTTGAACATCTGGTTGATTTGTCCAAGGTCCTTAATCTTTCATACAAACGACTCATCCTCTTCAGTGTATTCTGGTCATCTAGGTGCCTTTCACTAAATCCTTTGTCTAGCTAATTTCACCTCTTATTTTGTTTTCGTTTGTCGGTATTATTAGGCATTATGCAATTCCATTCATTCTTTAGCTCTCTGGTTACATATTTCAATAATAAGTGGTACATTTTCTGAGGTCCCATTGTCACATGTGAAACTGAGCCTTTGTTTGGTTATTGTGATTGATAGAATTATGGTCATTTTGGGTTTAAATGTTGTGCATATTTCACATTAAGGTTATCAATGTGAACACATTTCTGACAATAAATATGAGATAACATAGGTATTTTGTATTGTTGCTATCGCAGCTTAAAAAGGCTATGTTAAATAATTTCATACCTCTGTCTAAACCATGTAGACTTTTCTTTTCTTCAAGAGATTGATCCATATTGCAATTTCAAAATCTTGGTTCAAAGACAATAACTTTAGGATCTAAAATTACAACTGGATATAAGCTAAAAGTATAGCTACCTAGCTTCAGAAGATAAAAATGCTTTAAAACCATGGAAAATACATATGCATTTGAAACCCTTTTCCCACATTATGCAACTTATACCAACATGTATTTTGAGTCATTTTTCTCTACTATTTTTTGTTTTCTTCTCCCGAAGCTTGAATTACTTTATTGAGATCATTGTTGACCACACTGAACATATTCAAGTTGGGGAGGTTCAAATTAGATATATTGCCTATAAGTGTTGTAAGGCTCTTAAGATTGTTGCAAGATATGGGAATGGTATCATTAAAACGATTGAAAGAGAGATCCAACACATTCAACCCTACCAAAAAAGAGACAGGCTCGATGTCATCGGCCTTGAACGCATGTTGGTTTGCAGGAAGAGGGAGGCTGGAAGTTTCAGGTTTGTAAAATCTGGAGGCAATGACCCACTAAGCCTGTTAAGCCTCAGATTCAATACTTTCAACTCCGTCAAAGTTCCAAGAGTGCTAGAAGGAATCTGCCCAAAAGGGTTACAAGAGTTCCAGAAGGAATCTTCCCATAAGGAAGGCATGATTTCAAGGGAACAAAGGAACTCTCTCCTTATGCCCAAAGGTCAAGTGAGGACAATCAAATCCATTTAGTCATTCAAACCTATGGATCTTGGTCACCCATCAATGCAACATTCTTTAATCACTCTGTACCTTTCTTTGTGGAGGGCAGCATGTTCTCTCCATTTCACATCTCCCATAGAGTGTTTTTGTTGGGCATATGGTTCAAATTAGTTAGTCCCATTCTATGTCAATCAGTCAAAGCACTAGGTGTAGGCTCCCTAAAACACATTCCGTCTGATAGTTAAAAAGCATTCCATCTGCCAGTTCTACCAAACTCTGCATAAACCTCTAAGGCGTCAACTGAATGACCTGTTCAAATGACAAGGGGGGGAAAAAAGCTTTGAATGCAGATACACGACTCATTATTACGATGGGGAGGCTCATTTTCTTTCTTTCATGAAGTCAAGTTCGAGGAAGGCATGATGTCTACAAGCATGAGAATTTGTAACTTCGTACGGGCGCCTTTGCACTTATGGTAGAATTTCTTGACCTCATCCCAATTCCACTTGTCAGATATTGGATGGCGAAGGAAGACGAAAATAGACCTCTGGAATTGTCCAGGTTGAATAGTGTTTGTGCAGCCAAGTCCATAGAAGGAACACCTTCAGTGTAATTAATGGAAAAAAAGTTGAAAAAACATGTTTATTAGAAAAAAACTTTGTTATTAGAAATAATACAACAATTAATAGAAAGCAAGCAAGCAAGGATTATAGGTTAATAAATGTTTATTGTTAAAAATAAGTATGATAATGAATGGAAAGAAAATATTAATTATATAAAAATCCATATATTTAATCTTTTCTAGAAAAGAAAATATTAATTATGGAAAAATGTATATAGTTGATTTTTTATAATTAATTTATCAAGACACTTGACCATTAAAGGTTTTTTTTAAACAATTTTTAATTCTGAAAATTTGATTTTAAACCACATAAAATTACTCATCCACTAATCAAAAATTGGAAATTCAAATTTAAAAAATTCAAAATTCAAATTTCAATTTCTAAACTATTAAATTTAATATTTGATTTTACCAAAACTTTAATAAACTTTGGAAATAGTTTCTAAAACTTTGCAGAGTAAGTAAAAGTCAAAGGATTACAATATACTTATAAAAAAGTCAAATATTTTATTAAAGTGGAAATTGGGAAATGTTTATTAAATATATTATATTTTTAGCATTATTTAGAACTAATATATATTTATACGTGTAGTTTTTTTTTTCAATAGAACAGGTATCAATTTTCATTAATAAAGTTGGAAACGAGCTAGGTCCCTTACAGTCATAGAGAGCTTGCTCTTAGAATTATTCAGCAGATTTACCAATAGAAAAACCCTATTGTACACTATTATTCGACAAAACATAGATTTTTAAAAAGAAAGAGACAGTTGTTACCCGCAGCTTCCAGGGTCGACTTCTCCTAGAGCCTCATAAGGAGGCAAAATTGGTTCCTTGTTTCCGCCTGCTCGAGGATCCAAACCACGATTTGCATCAACGTCACCTTCAGCTTGAAAAGTAAAGCTTGAAACCAAAAACTTCTTTCAGCACACCCACGATGGTTGTCTCCACCTTTACTTCAATATTCTCTACCTTATGAATGAGGTTCATAACATCTGTAGTTAGGAGTTCCATGGTTTTTTGTAGCAATTCCGTATCCTTACCAAGACCAGACAGTTGAGCATACAAAACTATTGTATTTTCATTGATTTCCTTCACAATTTCCTTATCAACTTGCTTACTGGAACTATCAACTATATTCCCACTACGCCCAATCTCTGTCACATCACTGCCACTTCCATTGCTCGTTGAGGCCATTTTCCTGGCTATTCTCCCCTGCACCAATGATTTCTGATGGTTTATATGCCTCAACCAACAACTATAAATAAGTGTCCGGTCTTTCCTGACATTCCTTCCAATCTTTTCAACCATAAATGAATATGTTTTTGCACCGTGGCGAAGCCACTTCCTTCCATCTCCATCACCACCAAATCCTACTTGGTTCGAAATGTGATGGTGCCAACCTTGCCCTCGATTGCAATCATAAATAACCAAGCACTGAAGGACCACTTGTCATGGTTCATGGTCGCCTTACTCCTATGTTCCCACCTGTGCAATAACTTCCTACCAAATACTACCTCTCCCGATGCACTGCAGTGAAGCCTCAGTATGTTGTCCACCTTAACTACCTATACATTCTTATGATCTTGTGAACCCTCGCAATGTTGTCTCGTATTCCAGTTGTACTCCAAATATCTTGTATTATTAATCAACTTTATGGAATATGACATATATCACAAATATTGTCAATTCGTATAGAACTTTTCTCTAACTCCACACCAATGTTGGCTTGCGCGTCCGCCAATTGGTTGTTGGCTCTTTTTACATGGAAACTTTTGAATTTTTCAATTTTATTTAGGAGATACATTATCCTTATAAGAATTGGAGAGGTTTCAGAATCAATGAGGTTCTCATGATTGACGAGGCTTAAACATTTTTGGATAACTACCATAGAATCACCAATAATGATCAAATTTATGATGCCCTTAGAGACGTTGATTTCCAGGACTTGCTAGAGAGAAAGTGCTTCGGCTTGATTGTTTGTGGCTTTGCCAAGTCCCCATGTGAAATTTAATTCAGTCTTTTCTTCGAGGTTTAAAAGCACCCCTCCCACTCCAGCCTCCCCGTATTTATACGTGTAGCTTAACTAATAGAGGAAATTGCCCTTTTCCAAAAAAAAAATATTGGTTAAATCTGTTCAAAATATGGTATATGTTTAAGTTGTTTAATTTGCAATGATCAACTACCTCAGAGTTTTTCAGGTTGTTGAATCCATTTATGCATTCAAAAGTGTATTTTAAACAACAAAAAATCACATTTTTGCTAGAAATTGTATAATCCAATTTCGAACAAAAAGTCATTTTCTCTATTAACTAGACTATCGTCTTATATATATAATATATATATATATTATATATATATATATAATATATATAATATATATATATATATATATATATATATATATAATCGAATTTACGTTGCATAGAAATCTTTTCAAATTGTCATGGCCTGCCAATATGTAAACCAAACCAAGAACATAATTTAAGGATTGAGCATAGGTCCATCAAAGTTATCAAAATATTCATAAAAGGTTTGTAAAAAAAAAAATCGGAGTTTGGGATGCTTTGCCATATAGACTAACTTAACATGAAACAAAAAACCAAATATCATAGGCTAAGATAAGATGATGTAACTAGCTAACATTAGCATCACAAACTATGCAAGTTGACGCAAGAGCATCCTTGTCCTCGGGAAATCCTCATCAACCAAAAACAAGTTTTTGTTTGAGTTTGTAATGTAGGAAAATAAGTGTCGCAACTCCCATGTATTTTGAGTTTCTAACACTCCTATTATGTTAGTTGTTGATACACCTAGCTGATAGTTGTTGTTACTCTTATAGTTTCGCTTTATCAAAGCTAAGATTACTTATGAGTTTTTGACACTCTCAGGATCTCGTTACTGATACTCCTATTGAGAGTTGCTAACACACCCAAACCAATAGTTGTTGTTACAGGAAACCGCTACCATACGTGCAACAAGAATGGGATGTAAGCCACAAATTTTCAATTTGTCCACATAACTATGGGGAATCAAATCGTTTTAGTTTTGGAACGTGAACAAGTCAACGACATGAGAAATCAAATTGTTTCAATTTTGGAATGCGAAGAGATCAAAAACATGAGAAATCAAATCATTTTATTTCTAGAATGCGAAGAGGTTGGTAGTGTGGGGAGGCCATGAATTGATATTTCCATTTTCCACCATACCTGAAAAACACTCTTACCTTATCCCCATGAAATATCCACAGTGGTTGCAACTCCAAGAAATGGTGATTTTATAGATTCTTGTGACTACTACATGAAACTCTATTTCCTATAGCAGCCTTCAAGCATCCAACAAAGCCACCATTTACCATCAAAAATTGAAGGACAAAGGCTAGGAGGGTCTCAACATCACCAAATTAACTAAAGAAGGACTCCAACAATGAAAAAAAGGTTGGGAAGTAATGAAAGAATCATATCTCTAACAACAACCAACCATGAAGATATTATCTTAGCCTCCACGAAACACCTACAAAATAAGTCTACAAATCCAAAGGATCAACACCAAAGCTCCATAGGTAAGCAAGGTATGCAAATAAAACCCTGTGGATTCCATGAAACACTATGTAATTTCTCTTGTGTGTGTCAAGTATCGAGGATCACTTCTCGGTTAAACAAGGTGTCTATCTACCTCAACTCCCACATGATGGGACAGGAAGAGACGAAATAGGAAATATCATGAAAAAAGATGTTTGTTGACTTATGTGGTGAGGTGGCATAATCTCATGATCTCGTAATCTCATGATTTTAATTTTAAATTATGAGTGATAGATTATATGATTGCCCTGCATGTTGAACCCACCTACCACCTCATATCAACAACTTGAGCTGCCATCTGCAACATGCACCACTAGCTCATTAATCCACTCATGCATGTCAACCTTAGAGTCATCACTAAAAAATGTGTGCTTCAAGTATGTGAGGCTAATAGCATGCATTTTTTATACAGGCCTGATCTTTTCACTTATGCATGGCTAGTTAGTTAAGGCTAACACATCACATGGTCAGTTTAACTGAGACAAGTGATTTGCTAAATAATAAATTGCTAGTAGTTTGTTAACAACCTTAGAAAAATAATCTCGCATACCCCATCATCATAGTATTTGGAAGGATGAAGAATCTCATCTACTTCCAACCCTATTTCCCATTTACAATTTGAAGTTGGTGTAATACTTCTAGGATATGCTAGTCTACAACAAGTTGAAGCAATTAAAAATGCCATCGAAATATTTAAGAGATCCACAGGCCATACCATCTACCATTAACATAGAAAACCATTTTTTTAGGACTAAAAAGAGAAACCATGACAATGTTGGAACTTAAAAGAAGATATTATGCATATGATTTATCTGGGCTTTCTTCTACTAGATGGAAGACGTATTGCAAAGTATTGAGAGAAATGTTATGGTAAAATAAGAAATAAATCAACAATGTGGAAGAACAAATCACTACCCCTAGTATCTAGAATGAAAAGTGGGAGGTGTCAAAGTATGCATTGTTTTCTTCCCTAATTGGTTCACTTATTTTACTCTCTGCAAAAACAAAACAAACAAACAAACAAACAAACAAAAACAAACAAATAAACAAACAAACAAACAAATAAACAAACTAACTAACTAACTATTTTTTTTAATATACAAATCCATATTTTCCCACTTTGTTGATGGAGGAAGGTGGCCATAGAAAAATTCCAACGCCACCTCCAAGTGTCAAATAGTGGGTTCCATCACTTTGCATTACCTCTACAACATCATTATGGTCTTATTTATAGGGTTGCTTTAGCAAAAAGCCACAAAAACAATGTTTTTCACCTATTTGACTGGGATATGTGCCATTAGGCTTCTAATTTAATACCTCATCACTCCCCCAAGTCAAAACCGAGATATGAGCACTTTCAAAAAATGACCTAAAAAACCCCCATACATTTTAGCATGTTTTACAAAGAAAGATTAGATCTGACTTTTTTTCACTTTTTGAGTTAAAGGAAGCCACCACTATGTCTTTAATTATCATCCCCATCAATCTAATCATGCAGAATCAAAATCCCAACACTTTCAAAAAATGGCATTTATGTATGGGCTAGTTTCTTGCCTCCTTGCCCAAGCCATGACTTGACCTTTCCATTAATTTCCACCCTGTTTAGCTACAAAATACTCTTACATGATCTCCATGAAGTATCCACAATGGTCACAACTCCAAGAAATGGTGATTTTATGGAGTCTTTGTGACCACTGCAGGAATCTTTGTTTCTTGTAGCAACTTTCAAGGGCCCAAAAAAGCCACCATTTACCATCACAAATTGAAGGACAGAGGCTACGAGGGCCTCAACATCACCAAATTGACTCAGAAGGACCCCAACAATGAAAAGACAGTTGGGCGGTAATGAAAGAAGCATATCTCTAACAACATCCATCCATGAAGATACAATCTTTGCCTCTATGAAACACCTATAAAACAAGTCTTCAAATCCAAAGCATCAACATTAAAGCTCCATAAACAATGTAAACTTTGAAATGGGAACTATAAACTCAAAATAGGAACTATGGCCAAAAAACCCGTAAAAACATCAAAAACAGTGCTAAAACCAAAAAGTGTTGATGTTGGAATAACGCCTTTTTTTTTCTAGGGTAAATTTTCAACATGTTTTAAAAATGGCGATGAAAACCAAATTTTGTGCAAAAATTGTCCAAAAAACACCCTCAAAACGAAAAGTGTTGATATTCAAATAACACTTTTTTTTTCAATGGTAAATTTTGTGCAAAAAACACCCTCAAAACGAAAAGTGTTGATATTCGATAATACTTTTTTTTTCAATTGTAAATTTTGTGCAAAAAACACCCTCAAAACGAAAAGCGTTGATGCTGGAATAACACTTTTTTTTTCAAGGGCGAATTTTCAACATTTCGAGATATTTATAAGAAGAACTTCGGCGTAAATCACATGAAAAAGACCTTTGTCGACGCGTTTCGAACCAACTAGTGTGGTTCATCGTCAGGACAAGTTGAAGAAACAGATCTGGCCTAGCATGTTAAATAGACTGAGCAGAGAC
>APFE030877018.1:0-10042 GCA_000404065.3 Pinus taeda | reverse complement strand
AAGAAGCCCTCTAAAGAAAAGGTATGTTGCATCAACAGGTTGCATCAACACATTTCAAAATCATCATGAAAATCACTAACATTTAAAAAAAAATATTTATATTTGATACATAAGAAAATTTAAAGTGTCAAAAATATGCTTCGAAAAATAAAAGAAGTGTATGCTGCATCACCACTTTTCAAAATCGGGTCACTTTTTTGCTACCTCTACAAAATGGGTAATTGTATTAGTTCTTTAAAATGCCAAAAACTATGCTCTAAAAAAATGTGTGTTCTACATCGCCCCTTTTCAAAATCGGGTCACTTTTTTGCTATCTCTATGAAACGAGTAACAGTATCAGTTCCCGTTTCAAAGTTTACGTTGTTCATAGGTATGCAAGGTATGCAAATTGAACCCTTTGGATTCCATGAAACACTATGTGATTTCTCTTGTGCGTGTCTAAGTATTGGGGATCACTTCTTTGCTAAACAAAGTGTCTATCTACCTCAACTCCCACATGAGGAGACATGAAGAGACAAAATAGGAAATACCATGCAAAAAGGTGTTTGTTGATTTATGTGGTGAGGTGGCATGATCTCATGATCTTGTAATATCATGATTTTAATTTTAAATTATGAGTGAAAGATGAGAGAACTACTCCTACATGCTAAGCCCACCTATCACCTCATATCAACAACTGAAGTTGTCATCTACCACATGCACCACTACCTCATCAATCCATCATGCATGCTAACCTTAAAATCATCACTATGAAATGTGTGCTTCAAATATGTGAGGCTAGTAGGATGCAATTGCCATGTATGCATGTGCTTTTCACTTATGCATGGCTAGTTAGTTAAAGCTAACTCCATCACCTGGTAAGTTTAACTAAGATAAGTGATTTTCTAGGTAATAAATTTGTAGTAGGTTGGGTTATTAAAATTAACACCCTTAGAAAAATCATCTCTCATGCCCCATCATCATAACATTGGGAAAGATTAAGAATCACATCCACTTCTAGACATATTTCCAATTTACAATTTGAAGTTGATGTACTACTTCTAGGATATGTTATAGTCTAAAAGAAGTCGAAGCAATAGAATATGTCATCGAAATATTTAAGAGAGCCACAACCCAAACCATCTACCATTAACATAGACAAATCATGACAATGTTGGAACTCAAAAGAAGATATTTTGCATACGATTTATTTGGAATTTCCTCTAGTATATGGAAGACGTACTATAAAGTATTAACAGAAATGTTATTGATAAAATAAGAAATAAATCAATAATTTGAAAGAATAAATCACTACCGACATGACTGCAACTTACATCATACCAACCCACATTGAATCCACCATTATTTTGAATCTTTGTAGCATAATGAAACATAAAACCAATAATAAATGTTAGAAAAAATAGATCCAATGTTGAAGGCATTGAAAACTAGAACACATAAAATAGTCAGCACATATGAAAAGAGTTTTATCTAGATTTGAAAACAAAGAGAAGGCAGATACAATTTTATTACACTAATTAATTTTCAATTATGCCATACCTAGAAAGAGGTTCTTCCAAATTTGATCGTAGGGAAAGTAAAAGATATATATGTATTGTTTAAGAATATTTAGTTTTTGAATTCAGTAAACCTTTAGGGCACTTAGAATATGGTTTTAACTATATATATATGCAAGAATAGGGTTGTGATTATATTTATACATGCAAGAATAAGTTAATGCTTGATTTTTAGAATAAGGTTTTAATTATATTTTTACATTCAAAAATAAGGAGTTTGTGCCAAGTAAAGTAATTGAGGATTTTGAAAGAAGATTATCTTTTGGCACAACAATTTCACGAAAAGAGTGTGTTTCTAATTATTGGTCTTCCCTTTGAGGGACAAAAGAGTTTCCTTTGGCATGGAAAATTCCCTTCGAGATCCATCTTATCTATTTTTTATTAATGGTTTTCGCTTTGAGGGCCATTTTACTTGGGGAAACAGGAAATGCAAGTGTCGAATGTAATTGGGTCAATTGAAATGCTTATGATGTAGACTTCCTTCAAATTGGGAACCAGGTTTGAAGGACAAGTCATTCTGCCAAATCATCCAAAACTTGCACCTAGACTCATCCCTTTAAAGATCATATCTTGGGACCTTGGTGTGTTAGAATATTAATCCCGACGTCGTCTATGCTTGTTCATGTGAAATTAAGAATTTGGTAGCATACTTAAGAAGTCGACAACATAATTAAGAAGTCGGCAAGAGTCAGTGGGAGTTGCTGAAATATAAATGACAGTAGGCAAATTCACTATTGAATCTCTGGCTGAGATTATTTATAAATAAACAAACGTTTAATGTAATCGATAAGATCACTTCGGTGAGTCTTCCTAGTTCCATCAACTAGTATCAGAGTTGTGTTCATATTCAAGTTGGGTCTCTAACGAAACTATCGTCCTTAAGAGCGTTACCCTGCAAGCGACGGGATCCTTATTAATTATGTGTGACTGCTAGGTTAATGAAATTTATGGTGAAGATTGTGACTTGTAAGTAATATCCCTGTCTGTTCACCTTATGTTGTTGATTCAAAACCTGTGAGTGTTGCCTCGATTTTTTCTATTGTCACTTCCTTAAGAGTGCAGAGAATATAAAGTTAAGTTATCAAATAGTGCCAAGGATTTGCGGACAAATAGGTTCTATAGAATTTTTGAAATGGGATTTCAATGAGTTATTCCCATATGGAAAATGACGAGGGGTTATTGAGTTAGAAAAGTTTCATGATTTAATATAATAAGAACTGGAACATATGTGTGAAGCTATTTGTTGAGGGTTTACCTCTCATTTGAGTTGATCGTGGCAACTACCGTGTGGAACGTGAAGGAATCCAGGTTTATTGGGTAGTTTTTCACTTTTGCAAAGAGAAAAAAATCCATTTCTTTCGTGTGAAGTGAAGAACATCGGTAGCAGTGGTTTCATTAAATGCAATTTCCTTGAGCAGAGATGAAGGAAAAGTATAGATTCGATCTGTTGCTGCAGTCGTGGAAGAAATTAGGAAGGTATCTCTGTTGAGGGTACCAAAAGAAGAAAATATGTCCAATCAATGAAAAGAAAGGTCTTTCAAGTTGAGGCAACATGGCTATTATCAGAAGTTTTTCATGTTCCATCTCCATGACAACAGAAGGAGGAGATTTCTGCATCCTAGGAATGTTGTTGGTGCACTGGAGAATACTACGTCGTCGCACGACAGAAGAGGAGATGATTGGAGAAGCAGTCAGATTAGAGTGTAAGAAGCATCCGAAGAATTCAACTTTTTTCATTCTCTATGCTTGGCGGGGCGGGGCTTAAGGAAAACGTGTGACTGCCACTATGATCTAAAGTGTTGGGTGAATATCGATGGTAGCCCCTCCATGAATGTTGGAACAAGATAATTACAGTGTTGTGTATTTTTTGGAGGTAGCATAACCCACATTGTCAACTGTAGGAGCCCAAAAGATTAGAGAACACCACAGAGAGGTGCAGATCTTTGAGAAGGTGTCGGATCTGCGTGTCGAGTCCAAGATCCAAAGGTGTGAAATCTTGTTGTGACAAGGAAATGTGTATAGATGTACAGAAGGTGTTAATGCCCCAGTGTATTAACCCATGTGAAGGTTGGGTATTGTGAATGCCTTAGGCGTGGAGCCGCCTTGAGAAGCAACAAGCAAAGGCTTGTAGAATCTGTAGCCCGTGGATAGTGTTTGCAGAGTAGAAGCTACAGAGATCCACTCAAGCATGAATGAGCCTCGAAATCGAGGAATATTGAGGAAGAAGTCCGAGGAGTTTCAAGGGCATGCGAATGCCCATGTTGATCCTCTTCATTGATCTCTTCTACAGAGCCTCTTCGACAAGGCCATACCACAAGGAAACTCAACAGTCACGTGCAAGAGAGTTTTTGACATGGATCTTCAGATCAATTAACCCACTTTGCAGCAATACAAATTTGATTGGTGACTTGGCTCCAGCATTTAACACACACACACCAGAGATCCACAGATACCTGGGACAGGAATGGAGATGAGTCCGCTGCAGATCGGAGTGAATTCGATATCGAGAACATGAAAAGGAGATTTTTTGTTTTACCCTGATGTGCGAGAAGTAGCAAAAGGAGCCGACTAGCGAAAAATTGTGCCACAATGGTGAAGAGAGCGTTCGCTGAGAGCGCGGGTTCTGTGATATCGACAATGGAGAGGAAGAATATTACAGAATATGATTCCAAGAGGCTATTAAAAGAGCACCTTATGAGGCTCACTAGATTGCAGGGCTACATCAAATCTGCCCAAGTAATGGAATCAACTGATTTCAGTGAACTAGCAGAAAGAGAACCATGGCTATCTTCACATACTTGTAGTTAAGCCTGACATGTTGTTAGGAAAGCGGAGAAAGAGTGGCTTGGTAACCTTAAATCTGAACCTTGCCCAGGTTATTGTGTTTGTCAAGGAATACTTGGGAAAGGAGGTTGAGATGGGCGGTGCAAAGGCACCTATAACAACATTCATTGTGGAGCCATTTTTACCTCATGATGATGAGTTTTATATGTCGATCGTGTCAGAGCACCTTCGTTCAACCATTAGCTTTTCAGGGTGCAAAGGCATTGAAATCGAAGAAAATTGGGACAAGTCAGTCTTTGTCACAACCAAAAAGTCCCTGACAACTGAGCTATGTGCACCCTTGATTGCAACTCTTCCATTGGAGATTTGAGGCAAAATTGAGACCTTCATAAAGGGAGTTTCCAATTTATTTCTGGATTCTGGACATGGCTTTGAACATGATGTCTATTCTCATATTTTAGATAAAATTACGAGCGTCAACAAGACGAAGAGCGCCAAGGATTTGCGAACAAGTTCTATAGAATTTTTGAAATGGGATTTCGATGAGTTATGCCCATAAGGAAAATGACGAGGAGTTATTGAATTAGAAAAGTTTCATGAGTTGGTATAATAATAATTGGAACATACGTGTGAAGCTGTTTGCTGAGGGATTTGAGTTGATCTTTGCAGCTACTGCATGGAACGTGAAGGAACCCAGGTTTATTGGGTGGTTTTTCCCTATTGCAAAGGGAAAAAAAATCCATTTCTTTCCTGTGAAGTGAAGAACATCAATAGCAGTGGTTTAATTGAATGCAAGTTCCTTGAGCAGACATGAAGGAAAAGTATCGATTCAATCTGTTGTTGCAGCCGTGGAAGAAATAAGGAGGGTATCTTTGTTGAGGGTACCAAGAGAAGAAAATAAGTCCAATCACTGAAAAGCAAGGTCTGTCAAGTTGAGGCAACATGACTATTATCAAAAGATTTTCCTGTTCCATCTCTATGACATCAAAAGGAGGAGGTTTATGTGTCATAGGAACATTGTTGGTGCATTAGAGAGAACTACATCACCGCATGACAAAAGAGGAGTTGATTGGAGAAGAAGCCAGATTAGAGTGTGAGAAGCATCCGAAGAATTCAATTTTTTTCAGTCTCTATGCTTGACGGGGCTTAATGAAAACGTGTGACTACCACTATGATCTAAAGTGTTGGGTGAATATCGATGGTGGCCCCTCCATGGATGTTGGAACAAGATAATTAGAGCGTTGTGTATTTGATGTAGGTAGCATAGCCTGCACTATTAGCTGTAGGAGCCCAGAAGATTAGAGAGCACCATAGAGAGGTGCAGATCTTTGAGAATGTGTTGGGTCTTCGTGTCAAGTGCAAGATCCAAGGGTGTGAAAGCTTGTTGTGACGAGGAACTGTGTATAGATGTAGAGAAGGTGTTAATGCCCAAGTGTATTAGCCCATGTGAAGGTTGGGTATTGTGAATGCCACGTGCGTGAAGGAGCCACCTTGAGAAGCAGCAAAGCAAAGGCTTGTAGAATCTGCAGCCCATGGACAATGTTTGCAGAGTAGAAGTTGCAGAGATACATTCAAGCATGAATGAGCCTCGAAGACGAGGAATGTCGAGGAAGAAGGCCAAGGAGATCCGAGGACATGCAGATGCCCATGTTGATCGATGCCATGAAGAAAAGTTTCCCCTCTTTCAACAAACGATCCATGGAAGATATGATGGAGAAAGACCATGAAGTTGACACAGTGGTGTAGTGGAGCACCGAAGGCTGAGTGGAGGCGACAATGAATTCATTGAGACCGATGTGAGGATAACTAGCCTAGAACGTTGACAAAGAATTTGTGATGTAGTGATCCATAACTCCCTCATTGAAGGCTCCAACCTTCAACACTTTTGGGGACCATGTTTCATAAATTTTCATACTAGATCCACCTGCTACAACACATCACAACTTGTAGGTCATGTTTCATTAAATTTTTAGACTGGACCCACTACCAACATTTAATTCCAATACCAAATATCAAAACTGAAACTGATCACTGCAACTAAACCAATGAACCAACCAATCATTGAACAAACAAAACCAACCAATCACTGATTCAACTGAATCAACTGGAATCCAAATCAATCAACTTAAACAACCAAAACAATCAGATCATTGTAACCAGAATACTAATCAACATATTGCACATCACAAAAATCAAATTTTGTTGTTGCAAACTCTGATCAACCATATGTACGCTACTTTATAGTATCAAACCCACATGTGTATGTGCTTTCCATGAAGCATACCTATGTACAGATCTTATACCACTGAATCCTGAAAGTGAACCACTGTCATCCTGAACTAAACATTGTGTCATACAGAGAATCATTGCATAATTCTGGAATAATCACATAACCTTCACTAAACTTCAATCACAAACAACAAGTATCATCGTCATTCTTCAATTAATTAATCCTTAATCAAAACATTATTGTTTAAGCCTAGATAATCAAGAAAACTTCATTGATAGACAACAGAAACACATCAAGACTGATCAGACATTCATTTCATCAAAACTCTACTTTCTGTACGCGCTTTCTGTAAAGCATATCTGCGTGTGTACATTCTTTTCAGGAAACAAACCCGCGCATACGCGACTTACCAGTATCACACTCACGTGTGTATGCACCTTGAAGGCTATTAAACCTACATAAAGATCTGTAATTTCTCATTCAGACCTTCGTTGCAACATAGGACTTCAGACATACCCAAATCTCGGCATACACAAGAAAATCATGTGCCAAGACACGATAAACACAGATCAAATCACCTCATAATCAATATTTTCATCTCAGATCTATTGCATCTGATCCATTATCAAATTCTGAGGTGCATACTTAGTTTTAGATCAAGCAAAACATCAATAGCTCATTACATGAATATTTGCTTCAGATCTAACTATTAATAAGATATTCATCACTTGCACACATACTACCACTTTCATTTTCATCTCCTTATATATCTTAGCCTTTATCAAATACCACAGGTCAAAACCATACTCCAGTTGATGGTTTTCTTAAACAAGATCAAAACATTCGTTACTGGGCTCAATACCATAGGGAAATACCATGGTAAGGATAATTGGTACTTAGAATACCATGGTGTGGAAATTGTACATGCCTTTGCTTTTTAATACTGGTGTATGTACGCGATTTTTCTTAATAGAACCCATGTATACTTCTTGAATTTTCAACTTTGTCATTCCTCTTCCTCTGAACTGCCAAGCCTTTGTCAAAATTCTTTATCACATTTGTAGACACATCCTATTGACATATGTTTCAAGTTGGTTTCCATCAAAGGACAACTCATCAATTAGGTTTCCATCAATGACAACACATAAGTCATAATGCCAACAAGTATGAGTATTTGTTGACTCAAGCAAATGTGCATGACTACATATGTGGTTATTATTGTAAATATTGTAATGACATGTGTTATAAAGCTCTAGTAAATGGTATGTTTGTCATGTTTTTAGCAGGATGTACTTGTAAATACTTCATCGAGTTGTGTTATAAATCTCCATAGGTGGTATGTTTTGTTTTTAGCAGTTTGTTGGTCATAGGTGTCATAGAACATCAAGGACGATGTTCCCCCAAGGGGGAGGGGTTTGTAACAACCCTTGGTTGTTTTTCCATGTAAAGAAATATAAGACAAAGGTCATGGGACATGTATCCCAAGCTAAACAATGGGAAAAACATCCTACTAGGTGTCATTTTTGGTTTGTAATGGCTATGGAAATCGGCAAAGGCAATTGGCAAAGGCAAAGAGGGAATAATTGTTATATAATTTATAAAAATAAAGGGAAATGGGAGAAAATGAAGGTGAAGAGACATAGATTTGAATGAGAGAGAAATTGAAAGAAAAATGAAGAAAATAGAGGCCTTGCTGATAAAAAAGGCTTTTGAGGATCAATTCATGGCTTTTGCCAGTTTAGTCTTTGGCACTCTCATTTTATTCTCTCTCTCACTCTTGTACACCTAGAGAAATCTTGGAGCATTTTTGGAGCATGCTTGGAGAATTCTAGTTTTCATTTGATTTGGAGAAAGAAGGCAAAGCAAATCAGGAAAGCACAAGGGAACAACAAGATCAACAACTACAACAAGATTGCCTTGTAGGTATTGAGTTTTTTATGATTTCCTTGCTTGTTTTGGCATGCATGGTATATGCATGTGGTTATTTGGTTATGATATACGATTGGCATGGAGTATTTCCTAGATTGACATTGGTTTTATCCTTGCCTTACCATTTCTTGGATAGCCATGGTGTTGTGGGTTTTTCTCAGGTTCCTTATGGTTGGGGGTTGAGTTAGTAGCTCCTGGAGCCGTTGATTAGAACCAACACTCTTGAAGCCCTGGAAAAGCTTGGGTTGAGTTACTAGTCCTGGAACCTATGTTGGGACAAACACTCTAGAGCCCTTGGTGGGTTGATTTACTAGTACCTGGAGCGAGGGTGGAAAAACGCTCTAGAGCCCTGGAAATTTGTGGATTGAGTTATGTTGTAGCTATTGCAACACCCTCCAAAATTTCAGCTTACATTCAATTTTGGAGCCTTACTTGGTCTTTTACATTGTTTTTGTAAACACTAGAGCTCATTTCATAAGTTTTCTTGCAGTTCTTCAGTCCCTTTTGCATGTTGGGTTAATTGTCATCTTTTGGCATGTTTGGTTATCGTACAATGTTTGCGAGCCTTTTTTGATGGTTTTGAAGGTTAGTCTTTGTGTATATGAGTTTTCCCAACCATGTAAACATATGTCGCATCCATAAACAAAGCCTTGAGCATTGTCACACAAGTGTCGTCATGGTCGTCCTAAAGCCTATCTTAAGTGTCACACTTGTCATATCTGGTGGTGAGGTAGTCTCACGAAGCGAAATGATTTTTTTAAGTGTTCCGATGATCTATGTTTTCATGTCATCAAAGTATTCTAAGTGTTTGATCACAGTCAAGGTTCATCACAGTTCATTTCCCATCCCACACTTAGTCATTTTCAGAAAATCTTCCCGACCAAGCAACTTAGCTTCACCGGGCCCCTACTGAACTACTGCACAGTCTCAACCCTCTAATTTATGACCTTTCTACTTGGACCTATTAGGATATTCCGACACATAGGAATAGTTAAGTTCAACTTGGTCTAGTATAGAGTTAGGTATAGAGTTAGGTAAAGTGTGTTTCTTTACCGTTGTACATTTTGTAACTTACAATCGGACGGTCACGATATGTAGTGATCCGACGGTTCATTCTCTCCTCGGTATTACCGACACTTGATCCGTGGCTTGACACCCGATTGGTCCATGAATCCTATTTAAAGCGCATGGAGGGTCATTTGTAGGTTAACCGTGCATGAGAGAAGCTTATGTAAATTTTCATTCTTTTATTAATAAATTGCCTGTAGTAGCCACGTTGGCGCGGGCCGTGGACTGTTTCCCTCTCTGAGGGTTTTAACCACGTCAAAATACTGGTGTATTGATCTGTGATCTGTTTGTGAGCGGTGTCCTTCTGGTGTTCTGTCTGAGGAACTTACCCTGTAAATTCCTACATGGTATCAGAGCTATTTGAGGGCCGCGTCCGTTGGTGATCCAAATCTGGAGCCGGTAGAACTGCATGCGGCTGTCGTTTCCTAGATCTACTGTTTCTGACTGCTTTCGGGCCGAGAGGACTGCTCTGTTG